>JAPZEB010000017.1:10516304-10532999 GCA_029783705.1 Chaetodon striatus
GCAAATGTGTCATTTGTAAAAAACACAATTTGTTTTTAAGTATAGTGAATTTCTAGCACCAAGCTTTTATTTTGAAGTGCTGTTTCCCACTGTAGAGTGAGTGATTAACGGACAAATCTGGACCCTGTGGCTGGACCAGTTGGGGACCACTGGACCTAAGTATTTTGATATTTGTTGCCAGTTCTCCTTTAGATTAAATCATATGTGTCTAGAAATATTATAGATGTGATAAAATTCAAAACAGTTTAAATTCCCATTTGTCAAAAAATACGAAGACGAAAAAAAGCAAAAAAATGTTGGCTATTTTTACCAATATTACTATATTAGACTTTTCATAATGCCCCTATAAGAATTATGCATGTACATAATGAATGTTACAGAAGTGTAATGCATCACTTTAGAAAGAAAAAAAAAATCTGCTTTGTTTTTCTGAATTAACCAGATTATTACTTTAGAATAACAAGAAAGGCTTTCATGGCAAAAAAATATAGTTGCCCTGTTTTGTCTGAAATAGCGAGATAAATATAATAATAATAATAATAATAATTTAGAAAAATAAACCTTGTGAGATTATTATCTTGTTAATTCAGCAAAAAACAGGACAAATATTTTTTTCTCAAGTGAATGCATCATGCTTTTACTGAATGTTTTTAACAATTAATTTAAAAATACCACCTTTTCCAAAAGTACCACAACTCGAAACTTAATATTTAACTGGACTGTAACTACACTCTCACAATAAAAACTGCCCTGACGAAATGAAAATGTATCTAAAATACACAAATTGCTGGCATTAAACAAAGGCAGACACACTACCTTGTAGAAGAAGTATTGCACGAGTTCAGAGATGCGTATGTAGTAATAGTGTCCGTGGACAAGCAGCATCTTCTTGAGGTGTTTGAACTTTGGGATGGCGTAGTCACTGTTCCTTACAGCCTGTCGACCCTCCTTACCCATGATACCTGGAGAAGCAGATGAAGGTTTGTCATTATAATTACTAATTATGGCATAATTAAAGCACTATGGCAGTGATTTAGGTTGTAAACAGTGTGTAAAGTGTAAATATGAGGTCATTTGACAGTGATGTGGCATGTTAGGATGGACAAGACAGCCTGAGTACTAACCAATGCCAACATGGGCCTCTAGGATCATGCTAACATCGTTAGCTCCATCTCCAATAGCCAGCGTGATCGGGTGCTCCTTGGAGGCTTTGATCAGCTTCACAATCTAGAAATAAGAGAGAAGTGATGTCACACCTTCAACAGATTGGCACAGCGCATCACTCCAGGATGTGACTCATATTTCAGCTCAGTCTACCTGTGCTTTCTGGAGCGGCGCCATTCGACAGCAGAGCACGGCGCTGCAGTTGCGGCAGATTTCTAGGAAGATCTCTTTGTAGTTCCCTGAGTTGGAGTCCTCCTGGGCGGGCCTCATCACCGCAGAGAGTGTGGCTCCATCGATGATCAGACCGTAGTCCGTACAGTCACCTGATAAACTGGACAAACACGAGGCCTGTCAAGTACAAGTCTGCTCTTCACTGCTTTCATCAAGCTACAACAATACACTTTCCTCTGTTGTTCTCTTACTGCAACAAAATCTGTTCCAAGTTTGCTACGAGTTTTAACAAGCTGGTTGTGTAATCACATGAACACACACACACCCAGAGAAGGTGTCCCTGGTCATGCCTCCATGCTGCCTCAGTACAGTCCTGCTCAGGTCAAACAGGACGTCATGAAGACTCTGCTCCTCAGTGCGTTTGGTGGTCAGCTCCAAGATCTGGGTGTTGCGGTGAAACAGCTTGCTGGCGTAGCAGGTTGCAGCGGCCGTCTCCATCTTGTCCCCTGTCAGCACCCACACCTTCATGCCTGCCTTGTGGAGAGACTCAATGGTGTCTGCCGCTTTTTCCTGGAGCCTGTCGTGAAAGGAAGTCGGGGGAAAGACAAAAAAGTATTCATTAGGGGTAGGACAGAGCCGTACAGTATAATAACCCTTGAATCATTTTCACTCTGCCTATTTCTGCAGCATGAGTTGACTTGTAATGCCCTCTGGGTTAACAATCCCTTTAAAGCCTGCGCTGTAATTGCTTTAGTAGCGAGTGTGCGATCAGAGGGTTGCCTCTTGCCTGCGCCCAGTTACGCTCAGTAAGAAGTGGGGCAGCACTTGTCATGGCAGCAGCTCGCATAGAATAAAGAGTTACTGCTTTGAAGCACAGACATGAGATCTAAAAAGTGCAGGCATAATACCAAAGTGGTAATAATAGACCAAAAGATTTCTGTATAATGAGCAGCAGAAATGTTCTTTGAAAGAGATCCTCGACCTGTCCTCCACAGCAGTGGCTCCCAGCAGTATCAGGTCTTTCTCAATGAGGTCGTAGGCCTCGGCCAGTCGTTTGTCTCGATCCTGAAGTGCTAACTTGGCCCCGCTCAGCAGGTGGCAAACCTCCTGGTACTGTTCGGGGCTCAGAGGACGATAGGCAACACAAAGTGTCCTCAGACCCTCCTGCAGGAGAGAGAGTTTCAAACTAGGTTAGACTGGTGCATAACGGAAGAATCAGTAGAGACATTAACTTTTTTCAGTGGGCTTCTTTTTTTACACGTTATGAACAAACAACAAGAGATAGAGATATTTGTTTGAGTTTGGGCTGTGGATGCGAGTGTGTGGTGTGTGGGCAGCAAATGCTCTTTCTATTCGAACCTCTCCAGTACAACGCCCACCACAGATCTTTCTGTTTGCACTAAAAAGCTACGATTCATCTACAGCAGCAACCAAGACGGCCGAGGTCTCACTGACCTGGTTTCCACTACAGCTTCATTTCACGATATTTAGTTCATCCTTATGTGTTAAGAGAACTAAAAGATCTCACCCTCAGATACTTTTACAATCACCCTGTTATATTTGTTGTCAATTTTGGGAAGTAATTTGGGTTTTGCAGTTTGCAGTTATTATATGAGCTTTTTCTCTGTCTGCCTACATCTACTTCACTTCCCAGGAGAATTTTTGACAATCAGTTGATGAATAGCTCTCTGGCTGCACGGCGCTCGGTTTCAGGGTGGATTCTTTCTCTCTTTTGATTATGTATAACAGAAGGACTGGAGAAATAAGATTATAAAATACATGTTTATCAACTAAAATGTCTCACAGCTGATGGACAAAAAAAAAACTGAAAGGGCCATTTTTGCCAATTATTAGCCACGCTAGAACTTTAATGGATAAATACAAAGCACCTGCTCGATTGAAGTGGGCCATGTTCCACTGATCTACTTCCTGTGGTAACCATGGAAACCACTGAAGTCATGTGCTCTGACTATTGAAACCACTGAAGTCACACAACCTTTGAAACTCTCACAAGGTGAATCGTGTGAATAATGCACCGACAGAAAAATAGTTTTTGTCATTTTATGAATCTGTCGTAAGAGAAGAAGTGTGTGTGTGTGTGTGTGTGAGTGTGTGTGTGCTCTCACCACTGCGTTGTGCTCCACCCGAGCTCTGACCTGTTCCACCTTGCCTGATATAACCCTGGGGAAGATGGAGGAGTCTGCACCTTTACAGAACAGATACAGCTCACCTGCTCACACACACACACACACACACACACACACACACAGAAAAGAGGGGAACTGTGTAAGAGAGAAGCCATACACATAAACCTAACCATATCCATGCATATTAACAGTACGAGGTGTATTACCAGTGTTGGACCTGACAATGACGCTCATCCTCCGTCTGACTGAGTAGAACGTCAAAACTTCCAGCAGCTCAAACCTGAAAAAAAAAATAGACACAAACATTCAAATGATCTTGCGACATTAAAATTAAAGACTTAAAATTAAAATTAAAAACGTATCAGTGTCAATAACTGTTTGGGAACAGCATCGCCAGCAAAAGTGAAAGTGAAAGCCAACCCCACGTTCACTCTCGTTCTGGAACAAGCTTTGTTCGCTTGACATTTCGCCTCGATACATTTGCGTTTTTCGGCTGTGTCCACATCTTTCTGCTAACGGCCTGGCACCTGGTCGCTACATTTTCATAACGTCCTAACCTCATCTGTGTGCTGTGCTGACAAATGTCCCGAACATAACAAAACAAGGAGGAAAAAAGAAATACAGACAGAGGGCGGAGTCGCTGGAGAAAAATACACCGCCACAGACTTCTAGTGTGTCTAAAGTGATGATGGAGAAGGACTGGGAATTTGGAAAATCCTGCATAGTATACCTTTAAACAGGAAAAGTGATATAAGCAAGCTAAAATGACAATTGATTGGTTTTATCTTAGCTGGTACGATCCATTACAATATGCCTGAATCGGCCCTGAAACTAACTGTAGGATTGGCTTGAAATGTCTCTGATTATAACCTCAAACAAACCTTTAAAAATCATACTCAGTGAACTCAGACATACTGTAGATGATCACAGTCTGAAAGCTTTCAGCCAACAACAATCATCTCTGTTTATCACTGTTCTATATTTACACTCGTGGCTAAAGGCTGCTGGTTTCCTCAGTTACTAGCCTGCTCCCACTTGTTGCAGTAATAAAACAACAATGCACATGCAGATCAGATCAACTCTTATCACTGCTCTACATTCACACTGGCCATAAAGGTGCTAATAAAACCATGCAAGATATGTACCATAGCACACTGAAACTGAAACTAAGCTTCTGAGTACATACACAACAATAATAAGAAGTACTGCATGTGCTTCAAATAACTTCTTAAATAAATCAAAAGCTGATTGGAGAGTTGTAGCAGAGGATTTAAGAGATACATTATATTATATGGGACATACTGACCTCTCAATCTCATCCTCCCTGTTCAAGATCTCCATGTGACTGTCCTTGAGTCTCAGATAGGTGAAACCCAGCCTGCGGCACAGAGCAAAGCACCGTTACTGGAAATGGAGTGAATGAACTGAATGTGTGACTGTGAGTAAAGAAAAAAAACTAAATGCTTTGTGCTTCTGTGTATGTGTGTGTGTGTGTGTGTGTGCTCTACCTCTTCATGCCCTCCACCAGCGCCACCTCGTCCGGAGACGAGGAGATGTAGAAGGAGGTGGACTTGCCCTGGTGGATGCCGTGCTTGATTCCGTCCACCGTCTCCTCCTCCTTCACCTGCACCGTGTGGCACAAACACAGCGCCCGGAAAAACAACTCCTCGTGCTCCTGCGGTGAGCGGTCAACACGGTGTTAGCCCAATGTACACACATAAACAATACACACACACGTTCAAACTGAGGTTATGCTCACCCTGGCCCCGGGACCTGGCGATGTGTCGATCATGTCCATGCCTGCTGCACCAGGCATCACCTAGCAACAACACAAATTAAGTATGTTTAGATACCATGATAATAACATAACAGAGAACATGTGGAGGACTACAATATAGCGTCTGTCAAGCTAGCATCAAAATTCTGGTATCATGTCAATATTAGTGTGTAAGATGTGTAATCCAATAAACAAACATCCATCAGCTTCTTACCTGTCCGTTACAGATAGCATGAGGAACGTAAACATGTCCGTCCACACAGCACTCGATGAACTCCATGTTGTTTTCTGTCAGGGTCCCTGTCTTGTCTGTAAACACGTACTCCACCTGGAAACAGAGCAGGAAAAGTGTCTGCATGACTCCTCCGCACACTACAGTAACATTTAGGTGGTTTGAAGTGTTCTTTGCTGTACCTGTCCCAGCTCCTCGTTCAGGTCCGATGTGTTGACCACGGCTCTCTCTCCCAGCTCCTCGTCAAACATCTCATCGTCCCACATGATGAAATAGGAGCCCAGAAACTTCTGCATCTCCACGGTGACGTACATGGAGACGGGAATGATGTAGTTGAAAAGAACCATGAAGGCCAAGAAGTCTGTGAACGCCCTGATCACCTGAGGAAGAAGAGGAGGAGGATGAGAGGGAGGAGAGGGGATGAAGAATCGTTTTTCCTCCAGACTGAGGGGGTGTAACAGACTCACGATGTGTCTCTGTCTCTCTGCCTCTGTCCTCTCGTTGTACCAGGGCTCGTCTCTGTTGGGGTCGGCCTGCCACACATATTTCAGCACCGTGTTGATGAGGGCCTTGCTGATGAGGATGCACAGGTAGACCACCAGGTAGGCATTCATTGACCTGCAGGGGGAGACAATGAGAGGCGTTTTATGAATAAATACACAGACAAGAGCAGAGAAACAAAAGTGCATGGATTCAGAAGAAGGCAGTTTGGACAGTAACACACTGTCCTTAACAGATACTTGTATAAAGAGAACGGCTGAGACATTTACTCCCAGCCAAGTTCATTTTGGCAAAAGGAAGACAAATGCAATTCCAGTGAGTTAATGAGGCTGCCGCTGTTGCCAAGTGTAAATGTAATCCACCTACAGACAGTTATATCTACAAGCCATCTGGATACAAGACGCATGTCAACGCCAGATGGAAAGAAAGTGATCCAGTCAGAGCAGTGAGCCAGAGAGACACAAGAACTCATAGATTAGCTCATAGATGCATGGGTAAAAAATAGAAATATTATCTAAGCTGGCTTTAATTGATGCTGCCAAAGACTGTAATGTCTGCATGTGGGTGTCAATCAATGCTCACAGCTTCTCCTCCAGAAACAACTTCTAATATTTATATCAGCGAACTTACTTTTCCACTGCAGACCGTTTCTGAGACTTGGACTGGTAGTTGAGAGCCATCTTGGTTTCCATGCCTGTGTAGATGGCAACCGCTAAAAAGGAGACAAAATAGTGAACACAATAGTTTATTTCTGACCAATAGTTCGTCAAAACTACATCCTAAAGGTCTAATTTCTAGGATTTAGTGGCACCTAGCAGCTGAGATTGCAGATTACAGCCAACTAAATAATATGTGAATGGTCCTATCTAGAGCCAGTGTTTGGTTTGTCCATTCTGGGCTACTGTAGAAACAACATGGCAAACTCCATGGAGGAGGACCCATACTGTATGTAGATTTAAACAGCTCATTCTAAGGTAACAAAAACTAAAACGTTGGCTACAACAATTTTTGCTTTCAGGTGATTATACACAGAAGAGAACATACTTTTTATACCAGTCCCATTTCTGCTAATATGTTCCCTTAAATCCTACACACTGGACCTTTAACTCAAGGTCCATTTAATAGCTTTTCCCAGAGCTTTCGATCACATCTCATCGTCTTTGTCAGTGCATGGAGTTTTCCAAGCGACCTTAGACACCATTTGTGACTGAAGTTTCATACTTGTATCAACTCAAGACAACTAATAGTTCTGGAAAAAGCTAACACACACACTTTGTTTGAGAAAAAAATCTTCGCAAACACTTTTTTGTGAAGCATATCAGTGTATTTCAGGTGAGCTTACCATAGATGTACTCTGTGTTCTTGAGTGTGGCTCCTCGGAGCAGCAGGTTCTCTGCTCCTAACGGCCTGCAAACAGACAACAATTCATTTTCAGGCTGTTTCATCAGTTGTGAAAATGTTGTTGCTGTATTCTTTTATCCTTGGGCTCATGTACTGTTCTACCTAATAACAAAGACCTTATTTTAAAACTGAGCCTTTGATCAGCAACAAAAGTAGGAACAAACAAATTCAATTTAGGCAGATTTTGCAATGTTGTTCTGAACAAACAAAATTATATTCCCATTTTGCCACCATCACAAACAAAACAACAAAGGGAAATATAACAAAACTTTTCACTTTTCAAATCAAAATAACAGGAAACTCACACATACAAAAGAATAATCAGCAGCAAAATGTCACCAGCAACAAAAATGACATTTTCTGTGGCTACGAGGTGTCTACATGTGTTTCAAGTGGGCAGAGATTTGTAAATGTAAAGCATATCTTGTTGCGGGTATTCTCTAGCTACAGTTAACCACCAGATGCTAAACTATCCCCAACTTTTAGCTTCGCCACACTCCACCGCAGAATCAAATGGCTGCTGTTTGCTGAGCTCAGAGTGGCTGCCGTAGCTTTCCATGGACATTCAATGGCAGCTCACGGCAGGCAACACTTCACCTCTGCCTGGTGTGGACATTAGTCCATACGGTGGAATAATGTGGAGTTTAGAGTGATTTTTGGAAAACAGATCTTAACTGGGGAACAATGATCATATTCCTGTGGTATATTAGAGCTTTGAGTTACCTTGCAACTTGCTCATTGTCCATGTAGATGTTGATATGACCCACAAATCTGTCGGACAGACATAACAGGACATGAAACATGTTTCAAACATTCATTTGTCAGGGCTGTGTTTTTCAGTGTGTGTGTATGTGTGTTGTACTGACTTGTACAGGTCCGGCTGTGGTTGTTCACATTCTATGGTAGCATGGATGGAGTCCACCTCCTTCTCTGTGGTGTAAGCTTTGGTGTCCTGAACTGCATAGTACGTCTAGAGAGGAGAGAAGGGATGGGTGAATAGAAAGAGACCAATAAGACACTGGCATGAAAACTGGCAGCCTTTTGAATGATAAGAAGAGAAGATAAAACCAGAGTTACAGGTTCATTGATTAGTTGTGAACTATTAAACTAACCAACTTATCTGATGTTTTTTTGCGCTCTGAAATTCATTATTCTCAGGCATTTGAGAGACGCTGTTGCACCTGTTTTCCAGGGTGTAACGGCTGTGCCCTGAGATAAACTGGGCTCAACTTTTGAAACACAGCAGCACGCACCATATGTCACATGACAAGGAACAACCGATCACACCCAACAGACACCTTTCCCTTCTTCCTTACATCAGTCTTCATCTTACATCAGTTTGAGATAAACATGGAGAAGAAGTTGATCATGTTAGTGCAGGGCTGTGCAACGGACAAGAGGCCTACACATAAATAGCACTTGGAAGAAGATCAGCTCTGCCCTCAGGGTTTCAGGTAAATAGGCTATGATACGGTGCTTGTTGAGGTTGCTTAGTCACCTCAGATGCAACCTGCCGCCGCACTCTTGAAAGCTGGCACACAAAAGGCACAAGAGTTGTACCCTCGCGTTTTCTAGGCAGTTAAATACATGGCATATGTACCGCCCCTTACCACCTCGCAGTTGTCAGGATGGATGTTGTTGCAAAGACGCTACATATTCTAAAACATGGATGCTTCATACACCTCGCGCACAAATACTGTACACACCTTGTGGCTGCTCTCTCCGTCCAGACTGGCTGTAGTCACATAGCAGGTGCCATCATCTCGAGACGTGGACAGAAGGATGAGGTCGCAGGGAAAAGACTCGTCTTCTTTCACAAAGACGACATCTCCGACCTGAGACAGACATTTTGTTTTATTTTTAATATTCACCATGTCTGGCACTCCTACTGCAGATGTAGTGTCTCCAATCGTCCCGTTAGTATTGCTAATGCAGTTTATGCTAATGCAATTTCTCCTAATGCAGTTTGCCTAACAAGCTAACCTTCTGCTATACCACCTGTAAACTGCTCAGGTTCAGCCAACAGTCACCAACATTTGTTCTCTCACGGGACATTTGATCCTGTAACAGATCCTCTGCATCTGGTATTTTAGCTGCAATTTCACTCTCTGAATGCATTACATAACGTACATTAATATAACACACTTTAAAAGCTCAACTGCTCTCAGATATAGGCCTACACACACACACACACACACACACACACGCACAGCTTAGTGGCAGGAAAATCCCTCGGCATGAGCCAATAAAACAAATGCACCAAAGCTCTGTTCATCTTATATGGGCTGAGAGTGATTTATCTCGTGACATACACACATACCCTGAGCTTGCGACTTTGTTTGCGGACCACTTTCCCGTGCTGCACCACGTGGACAGGACACTGGTTGACAGAGTTGTCTGCTTTGTGTCTCAACCAGTCCTCATAACCCTGACAGAGAGAAACAGAGACACAGGAGGGCGGTGTGTTAAGGTGTTGTGATGATGAGTGTGTAGGTTTTGCTGGTGGTGTAGTGTTCAACGTCAATATCCCACAAAGCAGAGCGGAGTGAAATTAAAACCTCCGTGTCTCACCTGTTTAATGGCGGTGACTGTGATGACAAAGAAGAGCGGCAGCCCGCTGGTGATGGGACTGGTGGGAGTGTCGATGATCAACTACAGTGACACACACAGACAGAGAGAATTAAATGGCCGACATAGATTTGGGGCAGAATAATACATCAAAATGACAGACAGCTTTAAAAAGAGACACTAAGTAATATCTGACCTTTACAGGCCTCTACGTGGAGGTAATAAGAAGTACCAAAATATTGATGGACACGCACAAACAAATAATGGTTCATTTAATGGCAGTGGGTCAAACTTTATAGCCGCAGTTCTTTTTTTGGCTTGTTTTCTTTACGTAAAGTGTCCTTGCTTTATATTAAAGATTCATTTTTATTTAATGGTGTTGCACATTCTTCCTACTCCTTTCAAGCACAAGTTACTCAGAAAAAATTCATAAAATCAGACCGTCACTAAGAGGATTTACAGTTTCCTCGTTCACAGTTCACCCAAAAACCAACAACACATATTTTCCCTCTTCCCTGTAGTGCTGTCTATTAGTCTAGATTGTTTTGGTGTGAGTTGCCGAGTGTTGAAGATATTGGCCATAGAGATAACCGCCTTTACTCACATATAATGGAACTAGATAGCACTCAGCTTGCGATGCTCAAAGTGCAGATAAATACATTTGAAAGCAATGTCTCTTCCCAGAAATCATGACCCGGCTACTTAAGATGATCCACAGACCTTGTAGTAAGCAGTTTCGTGCAGGAACTATTTCCTTTCTACCAAACTTCATCTGCTCAATTGCTTACCATCAGACAGAGTGGTCAACTCGCAACGCTCCTTTTCCATCTTCTGTCTGACATTGCTTCCACTCTAACCACCTACATATCTGCCTGAATCTAACATCATTTTACACTGTTTGTAGCCATGCCAACATACCTGTTTTGCCAGGGTTTTCAGAGTGGAGCTGAGCAAAGTAAAACCACACAAAACAAACTACAATTTTAGGTGATACTGAGAAGAAATGATGATGTAGAACAGCCTTGATAGCAACGTTTTTCTTGTCTGTAGTGCGCGCCATTTTTTTTATTTTTATTTTAACCAAGATATCATGGTTTTAATGTCATGATGACAGACAAATCAGTCAACTCAAACTCGGTGGAGAGGGCAGATTCAATAGTATGGAGCCAGGCAACCTGCCAACCACATCACCATCTACTGCTAGCTCACCTAGCGTTACTGAGCTTGCTATTGTTACAGCTCAGCCGAAAACGCAAATAATGTTTACTATGAGCATGAGCCTCTCACACATGAGGAGATGTACCACAAGCCGAGTGCCATGTAGTTCCCTACATCTCTTCAGCTGATATCGCCAACACGCAACCAAAACAATCTAATAAATAAACGTGTTCCTTGATTTTGGGGTGAACTGTCCCTTTAAAAACTATTACTCTATGAATGAGTAACACAGGATCCTTCAGCCTTGTGAGGAAAACAGTGTTGCAGCAGACACATGATGTAATCCAGAATATAAGTAAACAGAAAGAGGTTTTACCTGGACCAGAAATATGATGAGAAAGTAGAAGTTGGCGACTCTCCTAAACTGCTCAAACATATTCTTTGGGATGAAGTTCCAAAATGTGTACTGGAGACATGAGACAGATCAAACAATACATTGGCACACTGTTAGCAGTAGTTATCCACACAAAATGCAGTGGAAACAAGAACTTCCAAACAGACTAAGGATGATACAGCATGAAGACAATATATGGCTTCTTGCTTGCAGGAATAAAATGCAGGAAGGGCCTGGATAAAGTCGATGATAAGATGCTTTTTCATTGATTTAACCAAGAGTAGAACTTATAATATTTCAGTAAGAGCTTCACTATAATCCAGTTTAACAGAACAAATGTAAATCCAGTATTAACCAAAGCCATAAAAAACATTTTACACAACTAAGAAGACACTAAAATCATCAATAAACCACTGGCTAAAGTGGCTGAACAGATTTAATTCAATAATTTAAATACTCAGAGTCCCATCTTTAAAATATAATAACCACTCTTCCAAAATCTTCCTGTCAGTGTGTGTTACCACCAAGAATAACTCACTCACACAATACAAGCCTGAAAAGTGCAAAAGTGAAAACTGTTGTTTCCCGCTGTGTGTTTTTCCTCTCGTATCTATGCAGTGTGTTTTGATCTTTGTGTGTGTGCGTGGGTGTTTTTGCTGACCTTGGAAGAAACTATTCTGTTGTCGGGAAATCTTTGTTGTATAAAGGCCTCCGTTCCTGGAGGAGGCTCCTTGTGTCCAATGTAAATCGTCCTGCTGTCCACCCAGTTCTCCTCACCAACACACTGCAGGGGAAAAAAAGACATGTTTGAGTGTGTGCTGGAGCATTCACACACTGGTGCGCTTCACATAATGTCAGTTTTTATTTTAACTTGTGTTTTGTAGCTGATATGCAGTATGGGTTGGAGGGTGAAGCTTTGGATTGGCGCTACAGAGTTCTCCATTTATAAGAGTAACTTTGGTATTTTTCAACCTGGACCCTTTTGTGTTTGAGTGACTGATGAGAACAACAATTTTTCATCCAGTATTTTTTATTTTTGTTCCAGTATCAAGAGTGCTGCAGCAAGCAGCAGCAAATCAGGTTGCAATGAAATCAAGTGAGTGTACTTCCACTCAAATTATTTGTTTTTGCCACTGACAGGCTAAAATTGTTATTATAAGTGTCTGACAACATTATGGGAAGGATCCCTACAGAGATAGACCTTTTTGTTTGAGAGTAAGATTTGGTTTTGTTAAACCAGAAACAGCCCTGAAATTGCCATCGTCAAACCCACCAAACTCCATTCAAAAAAACAGCAATTTAAGCATGTAAAGATCCAGCATATTTTCACATCTAACTGGGTGAATTAAGGGTTAATTTCAACCAAACTGGAGTTGGTGATTGTTGGAGCAGTGGAAAGACAATCCAAGGCTATTTTTGTGAGTTTAATTTGTTTCCATGGACTTAAAATGAAGTGTGTTATACAATAATTAAATTACTGTTTTTTCAAATGGAGTCTGGTGGGTTTCATCAAAGCGATTTTGGGTCTGTTTCTGGTTTAACAAAAACGATCTTACTCTCACACAATAGGGTCATCCTCTGTTGGGATCTTTTAAGACACTTATAATAACAACCTGAGCCTGTCAATGGCAAAAACAAACACTTTTAGTGGATGTAAATTAACAAGCGAACATGCAGCGAGTGATTACAATACCCGCAGCAGCACTCTCGCTCAGTACTGGACCAATTTAAAAAACTGTTGTTCTCATTAGTCGCTTAGACACAACTATGTTTTCATGGGAGATGAATACATGTATGATGCTCCTATACATTTACATATACACACCCGATCAATACACTCCAGCACGCCGATAACAGAGCGCACTGTGACACAGTGAAACAGATTACATAGTCAGAATGAATGAGTAGTTTCTACTCCATGAATGAGCTTTTGTTACCACGGATACACGGACCTGCATGTGACTCAGACTGGAATGCAGCATACACACACAGACACACTCCCACACACACACATGTATACAGACTGATAAGACACCTGAAAGCTTTTGTTCTTTTTGACATCTCTTTGTTTTTCCTCTCGCTATTGTTAAGTATCTCCACACTATAAGTTATTTAGTTTTCTAATAACGAATGCCACTTTAATAACTACTAATAGAACTAATTGATATTTGACTGACGAGGTTACTGGTGTGATATCCCAATACTCCAGTTAAACCTGAAGCATGCAAGTAAGATCTTTGAGCTAAAAGAATTCAAGACAGGCAAGACTGGACTTGCACGGGAAATACACACACACTGCTGGTTTTGGGAAACACACACACACACACCCAAGAACGATCTCCCTGTGGTCCATTAATCCTAAGAAAATACAAGGGCTGCAGCTAATGATTATTTTTCTTGTAAATTAATGTTGGATTGCATTTAAATACATCCTTAACAGCTCGCTCTTTTGATTTTATGGCCTTTTTTAGCCCAAAAAATATGGCGTGCTTATTTATGTTTACAGTAGAAAAGGAAGAGGTAAGTAATAGGACATTGAGGTATATTTAAAAATCAGTTTCTTTGGTTTTATTTCATCCAAAGTACCACATTCTCCATCTCAGCCAAGCATAATAACCTTTTTTTTGCTTCGTATTTTCACATTCCTGGCGTTTCCACTCTACATTTTTATGTGTGAATTAAAAAAATATACATACAAACACTGGTTGCAACGCTTCCAAACAAGAAAAGTCATCAGTCAAACGACAGATTGAACCTCGTCCAGAGGGCTTTCATGTTCCAGCAAGCCATCTTTAAGCACCTGGTCCTGTTGATCTGCAGTGACCAGAATGAAGGGCACGTTTGGACGAGACACCTCACCGTCTCACACTCTTTTAGACATGAAACATTTTCTATATATGTCCAACGGCGGCTGTCAATCACAAAGAAATAGACCCGTTTCCATCTTCAAACACACACACACAGGCTAACAAGAGGTGACAGTAATCTGTGGCAGGTGAATGAGATTGAGTGTCAAGAGGCTGCATGGCCCAGTTTCTACACTCTCTCTGTCTCTGTCTGCCTCACACAGTAACACACACACACACACACACACACACACACACACACACACACACACACACAGTAACCATTTAACTCACTGCTCTAAGATTACCTTGTTGAAGATGGAGAGCTATTTATATCCTGTGACCTCCAACTATTAATAGAAAAGCAAAGGATGGAAATGTAGGGAAACCTCACGTACGGATTAAAATCAATACCTTCAAGACATACATCCAGTTTATCATCCCTACTTCCCTGTCTGCACTGCCCTCTTCTTTACCTTTCTGAAGGCCAGTATTGATGCTCTATTGAGAGCGAACCAACATCACATCCATCACATCAGCGAGGGAGCGTACTAACTGACTGATATCTGATTTACAGTGAAGGAGGAGATGAAAACCAGATAACATGGACAGCTTGCCAACTCTGTCGCCCACACAGTGTTGCTGTTCCTCCTCTTCTCTCCCACCTGCCTGCTCCGTCTGCTTCACCTAACACGTTTCTTACACACTTCCTGTTAGTCGTCGGCTCATGGAACAGAGCCATGCATACACAGTGTTACATAAACATACTGTACATTATGGAGACGCTACAAACTGGTGTTTGCTTGCTAGATAATTTGATATTTTATTTGACTTCTTTTATCTGAATTGCTGAACAAACAGCCAGAACAGTCTGATAAATTCAGTCAATCACATCATTTCACTGTAACGCAGCCTTTAAAACCAGGAGGACATTTACAATATTAGGAAATCCAAGATCTAAGATGATATCTAGTCTCATATCACTGTGTTGATATAATCTCGATATATTGTCCAGCCCTATCGCCAACTACTTTAATCATCATTAAACTCATAACATCACTCATAACGTGCTGATTCCAACTTCTTAAATGTGAGGTCTCGCTGATTTTCTTTGTCTAATGTCACTGTAAATTTATTACGTGTGGCATTCAAGACATCACCCTGAAAAATGTGATGTTTAACATCACTAGGAAACCTATGATGGGCATTTTTCACTATTTTCTGACATTTCATATGGTTTCAAAAAACAATTAACAGATAGGGCTGCACAATATGAGGACATATAAGATATCCGATAAATGTCGTGATGACAACATTACTTGCGCTACGTAAAAAGATAGTAAAGTGAATTCAGTTCTGCCTTTCTGCTGCTTTCAGTATTCTGCTAAAATACGACAAATTGCTTGTTGAATAAAAAATGACAGGAAATTATTCCAAACATTCTTTTAGTTGACAAACAGGACATTTAACTGGACTCAAAAGGCATCCCAAAAACTCTCTTACAACTAATTCAAAAAATCCCTCAGAGGAATATGGCAGTCTTTTACAACATGTTTATCATGTAAGTTGACAATGAGACAATAAAAAAAACCCCACAATATACTTCGCAGCCCTATCAACAGGTTGATGGATAATAACGATAACAGTTGCAGCCCTAGTGTTGTTGAAAATCTCCCTGATGATAGTGATGAGTAATGTTTAACAAAGGCAAATAAAATACAAGTACTGTCATTATCAGTTGCAGAAATGGTCTTCTGTTCATAATTTTAACTTGATCGAGCGCAGTGGTTTGCAACCAGGGGTCCGGGGCCACCCCTGGGTCCTCGAGGGAGCTCCAGGGGGTCCCCAGAAATATGGGGAATATTTTATTTTCACTATTTAATTCACTGGAACTTTCACTTTAATTCAATCACCTAATGTGAGTAAGAAACTATTCTGGTTATAGGTTTCACTTCCTCTGTTACTACCTCCTCAGCTGTAGCTGTCAACTGTAGAATTTTGGTCTTAATCATGTCTAATGACGAAAATTTTTTCAGATGGAGGTCCTTGAAGTGAAATCTCTAAAAAGCTTGAGAGCCACAGAGCCAGTGTTATCGGATGACGACTTATATCCTTCACAATAATGTGAGAAAAGCAAGCATCACTTGACTAGGCAGCACAGTGATGCAGTGGTTAGCATTGTTGCTTCACAGCAAGAGGGTTCCTGCTTTGTGGTTCTCCCTGTTCTCCCTGTGTCAGCGTGGGGTTTCTCCAGGTACCCCGGCTTCCTCCCACAGTCCAAAGACATGCAGGTTAATTGGTGACTCTAAATTGTCCGTAGGTGTGAATGTGAGTGT
>JAPZEB010000017.1:10537244-10556070 GCA_029783705.1 Chaetodon striatus
CAGGCTGTAAACATGGGGGTCTGTGGGGGTTGACTTGCTTCTGGAGACAGCCTCAACAGCCTGACTCTGGCTTCATTTTTCAGCCCCACAGGTTGCCACTTCAGGTGAGGGACATGGAAAGCTAGTTTGCTAGCTGATGCTAATGTTGTTATTGGTACATCTTCCGACTCACTGCAAGCTAGATGGCATCTCTCAAATGTGGCAGTTAATATTTTTCATGGCCAATATCATACAATATTTCCTGGTTAGACATGGCAACAATCAACGTCTCCTCTACACACAGTTCTTTGTTTTTGGGCAATTTGTTTTTGCCACTGGAAGCACACATTTCATTAGCTTCTCTGCTAGCACTGAATGTAAACAGGAGGTGAGTATCCTCCAGTGTTAATTTCGCTCATGTGTGACCTGACCCTAGCAGCGGCACACTTAGTGTTGCCAATTTGGCACTATTTTTAACTCAATTTCAGGACTTCCCAGACCCCCATTTGGGACTTTCTTTCTGACAAGTGACTAGCAACAAATTTAGCAACTCATTCAGGGCATCAGAGAAATGGCGAAAAATATACTTAAATCTCTCTCAAGTCTCTCCCTTCCCCTCGCTCCATGTTTTTATATTATTTATTTTATTTATTCATCTTTTTTATCTTTAGGTGTATTTTTTGTATTTCAGTTAAATTATATTTAAGAAAAAAACAGTGGATTTCCTATAACTTTAAAGTTTTATAAATGCATGATGCTTCCAAACTATAATCATAATCATGATTTTTGCCATAGTCCAGCAGCTCTTCTATCTAGGTCAGCAGACCATCATACGACTCTGTGTGTGTGAGCAAGTGTGCTGGTTTTTTGTGTGGTCTGAAGCGCTGTGTGACTTAGTTTTTGAATGGTGTTACATAAATAATATTAGTCATTATTAACAAGCACTTGTTGTGCACTTGGACACTTGTTGTGAATGATTACATAACACCAGGTCACTGCAGCCTGTGTCTATGTTATTTCTTGGTGCGAAGTTTCTTTTCATGAATTCATTTAGTTTTTTCCAACTAAGACTCATGTATGGAAATAAATCAGTGAACTATTTCACAAAGATGGTTTTATCACCCATACACAACACTCCCATAAGGCCAACCCTTCCTGCTAAATCAGAGGAGAGGAGAGGAGAGGAGAGGAGAGGAGAGGAGAGGAGAGGAGAGGAGAGGAGAGGAGAGGAGTAACCTCTCTGCTTCAGTCAGCTATACACAGAAATTCATTAGCCTGGTTTTCACAGAGCAGATCTCAGTAGGGAACTGGGATAATACGGCTGCTTTGCCACGCTGCACACACGGCTTCTGGCTCTAAATTAAACTTTCACCACTTTGATGACCCAAAATACCCACAATTACAAATATTCAATGTTTTCCCAAGGTATTGTATTTGCCCCAGAGTCGGAGCACCTCTGTAGCAGCACTGATAGCGACTCTAATGACTTTTTATAAGCTGCTTTAAGCAGCTATTGCGCTCAATGCAGTAGATGCAGGATAATGCAGGATAGATGCAAAGCAGGAGGCACAGCGGCTGACAGGCTAACCACTGTGCTTCTCCTCAGGGCTGGATAGAAGACCATTGTTGTGGATTTCCTGTAGATAAACACAGCCATTCTCTGGATGTCAAGGGAATAAACTTACACACTGTTCATACTTGTATCATTGTGAGTGTATGTGAGAGGGAGGGACTGCTGAGGGTCACATGATCCCCCATGACTTGACTTAATGCTGCATTTAGGTCACATGGGAATAAATTAGGTGAAGGTTTGATGGTTAACAAATTGGAAACTTTCAGTATTTTAGCTGCTGTTCATCACTTGAAGAAGTCACTAAGCTCTTTGTTAGTAGGCTTGTATACAGCGGAGATAGACAGTCTTTTTGTACAATAATTACAATAATTTCCATCACACACGAATGCAGAGCAAGCTCTCTAACTCTCGCCGTTCAGCAGTTAGTGGATTACAAAATACCAATGATTCAGCTCACCACGAATGCACCTCGACTCACAAACATCACATGAAAAACATCACCAGTCTGACTCAGACTCTTCCCCTATCTTCCCAGCATTAAAACCATTAAGCTAAAACATAAGTACACACTATCTTTGGTTGTCCTTGGAAGAGCTACAAACATAGACGGAGACAGAAACACAATGAATCCAACCAATTCCAGTTAATTCTCTATAATGATTAAATAATGTAGTGCTTGAAGTCTAAATGCATCTGTAACACACTCTTAAGTTAAACATGTGTGTTTGTGTGAGTAGCCAGGTCACACTAAGTGTCTGCATTGATCTGTGGACACTCAGCTCGCTTTAAATAACTCCAACACTGCCATTGAAGGGAAGTGGGCTCTTATCGGTGAGTAACACCACTCAGCTTTTGCAGGCGTCCACAAGTTTTACATTTAGTATGTTGAAGAGACATGAAATATTTAGTGGATGCGGCAAAATAAAGTCACGTTTGAGCAGGATATGGTCTGGACAATAACTTTTTCCGGTTATGGCAGAGGATAAAATGCATCTAGTCGTAGTCAGGCACAGAGAGATGCTTATTCTCTTTCCTGCTGAGAGTTAGATTGATATCACTCTCATGTCTGTCTTTAAATATGGAGCTACGGCCAGGAGACAGTCAGCTTAGCTTGGCACACAGACAGTTTTACCGACATCTAACTTGACTCATCACCTACAAAGCACTTAGGGTAGAAGCATTATTGCTGCTGAGGTATATTATTGGTAACAGCCTGCGTTCCCGTGAGGTTTCATCATGTTTGTCTGTTCTTTTCATCAAGCATTTTTATTTTCCTTAGGGCGACAGTCCCATTAGCTGCTGATCTCGTGTACATATGTTTCACCTCACTCCGTTAGTGCTTTCACTTCCTGCTGTAAAGCAATGCTGTCTGCCCGTCCCCCAGGAGCTCAGAGAAAAGTACCGAAATGCTTTCAATACTTTTCATCTTCCCCCAATGTGTTTATTTCCCAACTTTTCATTCTCTCTGCCTCTCTCCTTCTCCTTAATGGGAGCACTTCTCGGTCTTCCCTAATGTTTGTCCTGTAGGGACGTTGCTGCTTAATGGTGTTTATTGCACTGTTTGTGTTGCCGGTAATCGTCCCCACACTTGAGACACACACAAACATGAAGACGCACACACGTACACACACTACAGAGTATGTCAAAACTGTGTCTGCTGCTGCATCTCAACTCAGCAATAAAATTATGGCTGCAACAATTCCTTTCATTATCAACTCCTCTGCCTATATTTCTGTGTATTCGATTTACTGATTGTTTGCAACATGTCAGAAGTTACGGAAGTGTTTGTTGCCAGTTGCCTACGATATAGCACTTATGATTCCTATGACCTGGATGACTGAGAATCTTCACAGACATTTGTAGAGCGTCTTTCTGGAACTGGGTCAAAAGGTGTTTAGGTTCTTTGCACCTTCAGCATGGAGCGATCTGCAGAAACATGACATGGTGACCTTGAACTAGTTTAAAACAATGGTGAACTGTTTCATCTGATTGTTTTATGTGATTCAAATCTTTGTGCTCTTACATTCTTATATGTAAATCTTATTTATTAAATGTTGAAACTCTGTGTTGCTGCTATTCCTGGCCAGGTCTCCCTGGTAAAAGAGATCCTTGATCTCAGTGGGACAAACCTGGGTACATAAAGGCTAAATTAAAAAAATAAATAAATAAATAAATAAATAGTATTCCGACCCCTCAAAGTGCTTTGACACTACATGCTACACAATACACACACATTCAGACACTGGTGGCTGAGGCTACCACAAAAGCTGCTCCCTGCTCATCAGTTAAACATTCACACACAGAAAACAAGCAGAAAAACAAGCAGATTTTTTTTCTCAAGTGAATGCATTGCACTTCTATAAGAAACTTCCCATGGTATGTGACGTACTTAAATAAAAACTGCGCTTTTAAAGTCACAAGAAGGACAGGAATTCATCCATCTATCCATTTTCGTCTACTTATCCATGGCCGAGTCGTAGGGGGTGCAAGCTAATCAAAGAACTCTAGACATCCCCTCTCCCCAGTGATGCTTTCCAGCTCCTCCTGGGGGACCCCAAGGCGTTCCCAGGCCTGATGAGACATGTAATCTCTCCAGCATGTTCTGGGTCTGCCCCGGGGCCTCCTACAAGGTGTATGTACATGGAAAACCTCTAATAGGGGGTACCTCGGAGGCAATCCTGATCAGATGCCCGTACCACCTCAACTGGCACCTCAATTAACTGATACTGTCTACAACATTTCTGTAAGCATGCCAAAAGCTGAGTGTGATCAGACACCTTGAGGGTATACCATTAGCTGTCTAGGTTACTGTGATCCTGGTAAACCTATGCCACAGTGACGCAAGGTCTAATGAAGACTGCAACAACATAGCTTGAAGCTTCATTCCTAAAACTGACATTCAAATTCTAAATCACCACTCAAATGCTGTGCAGCTTCTTTATTTTTTTCCATGTCTATTCTGTCTGTTTAAATCCGGTATTTTGGCACAGCTGTAGTTTAAGATTAGGCAAACTTTATTAGTATGGCTGTGTAGGATTGCGTCCAACTTGTGTGCTACAAATTTTTCCAATAACTCTAGAGTGTTGTTGAGTCCAAAAGTCAAAATATTCTGCTTCAGTTAGGGATGAGTATTGATTTCCCTGACATTTAAAAAGAAGTTTAAAGTTAGACTAGTTGACTAGAGTAAAAGTAAGAAACAGCAAAGTTTAATCTCTAAGGTAATAAGTGTCTGAACACGACTGTGTATTTTCTACAAGCCATTTAAAATCGTTCCTTACATTTTCAATTACCAAGCTGTATTTTATTTGCATTATGACCATTGCATTACATTATCCTAAATAGACTGCACTTAATAGGTCTTTTCTAGTCTGCCAACCACTCACAGCACTTTTACATGACATGTCACATTCACACACACACAGTCACACACTGGTGGCCGAGGCTACCGTACATGGTGCCACCTGCTACTCAGTCACCATTCACACACACTCACACACCAATGGTACAGCCATCAGGAGCTATTTGGGGTTCAGTATCTTGCCCAAGGATACTTCCATGTGCGGAGAGGAGGAGCCAGGGATGGAACGCTGATCCTCTGATTAGTTGACGCTCTACCTCTGAGCCACAGCCGCCACAGCTGCCCCAGTGCCACCAGTCCGACAAAATATGACTCCTTCTCTGTTTGCCAGTTCAAGTGACTGGTGGCTGTGCCATAGCCAGTCGACCCTGCTGGTTTGTCTGGCTGGTCCAGGCTCCAGGGACTTTAAATCGGTCACATGATGATCAACTGATAAAGAACTGCAGTCAAGTCTCTCTCTCTGTGGCCCTCCTCTCTCTGCTCAGATTGCTCTTGCAAATAATATTGTTTTTTAGCAGGCTGTCAGTAAAAGAAAATGTCCACGAGAGAATGAAAGGATGTTTGTTCCAGCTAATGCTCTTCTTTTTTTTCTGAAGACCAAACAAGCAAATGCACTTCAAAAGCACAAACTAATGGGTTCTTTATACTACTGATGAAACAACATATGCAGCACATCTTTTAGTGAAGAATTATTTTGAAGCTTGACATTTACACTATATGGTTCGGTTGGTTGTGCCACCGGGCCGATTATCTACATACTTTACATCTTGATTTAAACTGTAATTCTTCTCTGCTTTGTGCTTTTTTAGTTTATTTCCCTTCAGTTCTGTTCTCTGCTTCCTCTTCTGTTCCTAGTGTTTCATTGTCACATGTCCCCATGAATCCCGCTGCCCTTCCGTGTCACCTGGGGAGACAAATACACACACACACACTCTCAGTGTGAGTGTGAGAGGGTGCAGGAGAGGAGAAAATTACTATATGGTCAGTTTGTTCTTCATTATCTCCTTGACAACCATGAGATTAACAATCTCCCTCTCTGTCTCTCTCTGCGCTCACTTCTACCGCTGACTTTAATCTCGCTGTCTGAATCGTCCTTTCTCTCTTTAGATTTTTATCTCTCCTCCATTGATTCTTTTTTTTGTCCGACTGTTCCTTCCTCTCCTCTCTCCTTCTGACTCTGAATGACATGTGTAACACTCTCAGGCAGATTAAGAGCTATGATATTTATGATCAATAAGACGAAGGACACAAAGACTGCAAAAGAAAACAACTACAAAAAAATTTAACTGTCTTGTTTGTCTTCATTCCGGTAATGTCTTGGCAACAGATCTCAGTGGGAGGGGACAAATCCCAGGACAAATCAGAGGGCTGAGGGGAACCTAATGGCATCATGTGGCCCTCATGAGACCAGTCACCTGACTCAGAGCAAGCACCATGGTGGAAATGAATTCCTAGAAGTTAAATGAAGTACAAGTGAGGCAGTGGTTTCATGCATATTCACAGTTACAGTTGACACCTCTTTATCGTCTGTGGCTGTGGGATTTTATTTACACTGCTATTAAACACGCTCGGTGTTTCACACGGCTGCCGCTGCAGGACAAAATAATTGATTACTACACAAAGTGAAATGATTCACTGAACAGAATGCAGTTAAAATATACACAAATGCACTTTGCTCCAGGCGATGGCAGAGCACCACGCTGGTTTGATGCACAAATCCTGGAAGAACGCCAGTCAGTCCACTGAGCCCTGCATCCACTTCACTCCTCCCACCAGTGCTAGCCTCAACTATTTATAAGATGCTGCAGCTGCTGACTTGTATTTACCGTATGTGAATCTTAACAATCACTTAAAACTTCAGAGGAATTTACTTAACAGCAACAAAAGGTCTTCATCCTTGAATATATAGAAGACAGAAAGCACTACGCAGGCAGAAGATACTATTTGTAAACAGTGACAGTGAAAGCCGACTCCAGATTGACTTCAGTTCGCTATATTTGCGTAGCTTCCTCTTGGATGTGTGCTGTTTACCGTCTGGCACCTGGTCTCAACAGCACACTGTGCCCAGAACGTCCTGAACACAGCACAAGAGGAAGATAATCAGAAAACACAGGCAGAAGGCAGAGTCTCTGCAGACAGATGCACCGCCACACACTGAGAGTGGGTCATGAGTGATGATTTAAAGGGATTACTTCTGTCTGAGTCTTTAAATTTTCATCCATGATTCGATCTAACATTTACTTTACTGTATCGCTGCAACACCATGCTAACAGTGATCCTAATCTAAAAGTTAGAGTAAGATGCAGACACAACATCCCCAACAAATGGCCTTGAATAATGAGCTTTGTGGCCTTGACTTGCCAAAGCATGGCAAACCAGCCTTTATTACAGATTTTTATAAAAGTAAATTACACCAGTTTGAGTTACAGTATCTGTATTGTGCCTATAAACAGCTACAATTAAACCTACTTAGCACCAGCCTCAAAGAATGCAACAGATCTTAATGAAGCATTGGCATATTCCATATCGAAAAATATGATGTCATTACAAATACTTTAAAGGCTGGCTTCATAAGATTGTTTTTCACTAAAAAGGATGTTCACTACAAAAAAAGATGTCTGTGATGCAATAACAAATATTTCTTTCTTGACAAAATGTATTGTGTTTACTCTTTCTAATGAGCACATTATCTGTGTCAGTGTGTAAAATGGAACGTTTAAGAAACAATGACGTTACATCCTCAATTCGCACTTGCCTAATTTTGCCAGCAGACTACCGCTTTGATAATTTTGTTGTTACTGCTTAGTCTAATGGATACTTTCCACTTAAACTTAGTACTGCTGCACCACTTCACGGACGGATGGAGCTGTCTCCTGTACCCAGTGTTTCTGCTCCACCTCTGCGTCCCCAGTTTAAAGTCTGCCAAAATGACGGTTTTCTATCAGGCTCAGTCAAACCAGAAGATGGCGGGACAGTTTCCAGAGTGGGATTGTTGTCGATGAGGAAAGGAAGGAGAATTTTTGCATGTCCACAGCATCAGTCTTATCTTTGAGTGAGCTCCCTCAGCCTTAAATTTAACAGGAATCAAATGGTGATGAGATCTCCAGTCGGTGTTTTGAAAAAGGTGACGTTCGCTTTTTGTGTTCTAGTGTGGACGGAGATATTTTGTAAAACGAAGGTCTCGTGGACAGAATTATCTTTACAACGGAGGGTAAAACTGTCCGTGTCAATATCTGTATACATGAAAACAGGGCCTTAGTTTTATTTCTGTTGGCAAAAACAGCACTTCATTCCTGAGTTTATTCCACTTGTGTCAACCTTCGTGGTGTAAATCAGCGCTGAATCCAACCTGGTAACACACAATGTAAAAAATACTGCTGGGTTGCAAATTTAGCAGTGGCCTCTTTTGTTTGTGGCAATTACACTCAAATATTAATGTGGTGATTATTTATTTATGTTAAAATGCAACACAAAGCACATTTAAGGGATTTAGTGTTGTCATTTGGGTCCACTCTGTGTAATGCTGCACTCAGAGAAAAACATATTTATGGGACCATAATTCCATTATTTATATTGTCCTGCCGTTATACTGCGTCTCTAGAGGAGCTTCTATTCTTAGGTTTAGTGCTCAACATTGCATTATCGTTATATACAGCAGAATACAGACAATATATTTGAACCAAGCCTCCAGAATGAGTTCCAAATTAAATAAAAATAGTCTTATCATCATCTGGCTAGCAAAAATGAATACATCTATAAAGCCCATTTTGTCCCTAATGCGACAACACGCCATCTCGAGACATTTCCAAGTGCAGTGATGTGTAATCTCAGTATTATATCACTTGGTGTTGCTCTGCTCTGGCAGACTGACAGTGTGTTAGATCACAGACATCTACTTCATGGTGGCTGCCAAAGTGCATTGACAGCGTTACAGACAGAATAATCAATGCTGTTTCATGTGCGTGAGTTGTTCAGCTATGGAAATCACTTGAGTGCTCAGTAGTTTCAACTTGATACTGAACATTCATGCAATTCTCTGCCATCTATCATCTACACTTCCAGGCAATCATAATAATAAAAATACTGGTTTGTGTTTTGTCGCCTGGCAACAAATGCACTTTCAGAAAGAGGATCTTTTCTTAGTTGTTGTGCTACAGCTCGCTGCTAAAATGGCTTCACAAGTGCTCCCTTTGGATGCCATGAAAAGCTTTTAATTCAGCCTGAGGAGCTCCATATTCAAGACATCAGCCTTTTATGAAAGAAAACACTCAAATGTCAGTATCATTCTTATATAACAAAGATAAGATGCATGCATAGGGATGAATCTAACCGGTGACTAAATACAGAGCTACCACAAATTATTCTAACAATGTAAAATTTGTGTATTTTGCAGATGCTACAGGGAGAACAGCCAAAATGGAAGCATAAAGCCTGTCTCTTGTATATTTATGTGGACCTGTGAGCTTACTATTGAACCAAATAGTCTGAAGCTTCATTACTAAAGATGACATCCAAATTCTAAATCAACATCTGAATGCTGCCCAGTTCTTCTTGTTGTTTTGCAGATCTATTATTTCTGATTAAACCAGGTATCCCTGCATACTTGCAGATAAAAATACAGCTACACTACTATTACTGCCTTGTATCCTAGAAATTATGTTCACAACTTATATGAAACAGCAAATATGTTTCGACAGCAGGGTAATGCTGAGCAAATTACATCTTCTATCAACATAATGTGGAAATGCTGCTAATTAACATGTCTTGCAGGTCAAAAATGGTGATACTGATCAGCAAAATGTTGACTACAGCACCCACTTCAGCATTTTTATTCAATTTTTTAATAAAATGTAACCACAATCACAATCTTTACCTCACTTAACCAATGTGCTTTTGTTGCCAAAACCTGAGACTGGGGTTAGGACATGAACTCAAAGTTCTAGTGTCCCGGTCCTGGACTTTGTACGCCTGCCATCCTCCCTAACCACCTTGTTGCAAAGCCTACATGGTACATGAACGTAATGTTTCGTTACTTAAAATAAACGTCTCTGAACATAATCTGGGCAGCAATTATGTTGCCACAACAACATAATTAAGAAAGCGATGACTGCGATGATTGACTCTGACTTGTGTATCCAAACATTTAAATATAGTTACCTCGGTTACGAGCAGTCTTTTGCACAACAAGGGAGTGTTGGGCACATCGAATGTTTGCACCGGACTGTTCAAATTTTGAGTGAAGAAAAAAAAAAAGCAAACACCTTAATTTGAAATGTTTGGATTCATTTCATTGCCATTTCTGTCATACAGGAGAATAATGTTGCCTTAAGACTGATGGCACAACAATGATGTCATCATAATTTTATGTCCCTATTGGATTAGCCTGCTGCCAACATGTATTTTTTGATGAAACTGATGAGTTTTGTTTATTAAAGAAAGCGGATTTTATTTAAAAAAAAAATCAAATTCATTGAAACACTGTTTAACTTGAGCATTTTGTTGGAGTATTTTATCTTTATAGGGTGATGGCATCAGAAAATGTGATGAGTTTAGCTGCCAGTCATTTTTTTTCCTTTCAAACACCTTTGAATACAACAAAAATGAGATTCAGTACAGCCCCAGGCCTGACAGAAGTCTCAAGAGGCGTGTCATACAGAGATGTACTGATGTAACTCCCTTCCTGCACTTGACAGCAGGACCTGTAATAGGTAAAGTCTGTACATTAAAGCAGGAAAATTATATTTGAACTTCTCACTATTTAACTTAAGTGCTGCATTAACAGGAGCTGATGCAGGTACAGCACACTGTGGCACCAGCTTTTACAGGTATACGGTCTCATCACTCCCCGTTACTCAGGATAAACACAAACTGAGAGAAGGCAGAGGCAGTGTGAATACATACAAAGTCAGGAAAAAGGACAAAGCAAACAGCACAAGATGGATACAACTTCAGTCTAGGTTGCACCAACTGGGGCATGAAGGCATTTTCTCAAGGTAATATTGTTCAACCTGAACCACAAGCTTGCCTGATGCACTGAAGCAAATGCCAGTCAGCTCCGAAGACTACAAATGTCTCCTTTTTTTTAAAGGATTTAAAGAAAGAAAACAGCATTTCTTCCAATGCCTACCATGGAAATCTACACCAAAAAGTTCATAAAACGCAAATACTCCAGAAGATATTGGAGAAAGTATCTCATCATATCCCACTGACAAAGGAAGGCAAGAGCCAAAACAGCTGTTCCTAACTGTTTTATTATGGACAGATGTCCATCAAACTACCGTTCCTAATGGGAGTAATGGGGAGAGGTCAACCAAAAGCAATAAATTCTTGCAAGTAAGCAAAATTCTGCTTCACTTCCTGTGTCAACGTACAGTAAGAGGTGAGCGCTACGAACCAATAATCCAAATAATCAATGGTTCAATAATGCTGTCCTGCTAATGTCTCAAGCAAACAAAGCAAAGAGAGGGGAAAAGGGGGAGACATCCGGGCTAAAAGGAAGACAGACGAGGGGGTTGATGTCTGCAGAGTGCAGCGTCAGCGTTTAGAAAGAGGGGGTGAACGCTCTCACTTCACTTTTCTTCCTCCCTCTCCCCCTCTGTCTGACATGAGGACCGCTGGGAATGGTGTGTTCCAGCAGCGAGTCGACCAGCTATCATTCCCTCAGATGGGGAGAACATTAAGGTGTACCTGCCCCTCTCAGCACTTTCACTGGCAACCCGGAGCAATGTTATTATGATGACCCAAGTTCAAACAACATCTTTCTCTCTCTGTATCGGTCTCTCTCTTTGGATAGAGCCCTGCATGCACCATTAACCCAGGGCTATCCATCATCTGTCTCCTTGTTCAATGGGCTGTAATACACTGTTAATGTTACTGCAATGACACTGATACAAGCCCTTAATGGAGCGCACACTCTTCAGCAGGTACTGTTCGGGCAATGTGAGCAGGAGATAATCTGTTTTAAAAAGCAGTTATACAGGAGTTTTATGTCTTTGATATAAGCTGATCCAGGAAAGAGAATTTCCACAGTCTTTCCCATTACTTGTAATAAACGTGACTGAGCAAACAATGTACTCCATCAGTCACCTGATGATGTTGTCCTTTTTCTTTATCTATGGACAATTTCCTCCAACGCACCTGTTGACAAGTTTCACCTCCATATTCATATAAGCAGACCCGGAAATTAAAAACGGAAAGTTAATCCCTTAAACGACTAACAGGTTGGCAAAGCCAAAACAAAACACAAACAAGCTATACAAAATTAACTTTATTCTTTCAGACTTTTCTCTGATCTCTGCTCGTTATTCTCGTGAATTTGCTGTATCACTACCTCTTCAGGCCTTGAAAAATTATTCAAATGGTAGTTCAAACGAGGAAATAATCCTCCAGGAGGAGCTGGAAAGTGTCACTGAGGGGAGGGATGTCTGGAGTACTTGGCTCAGCCTACTGCCCCCATGACCCGGCCCCGGATAAGTGAAGGAAAATTGATGGATGGATGGATGGACTTGGATGTTTTCGTATGTCAGCTCATCAGAAAATGTCTAATACTAGAATAATAATCCTTCTTCAAGGTGCAATTAAATGTGCACAATAATGTATGTAAACAAATACAGGAGACTGCTGCTAAATGTGATTGAAAAGTGAAGCAAGCAGTGAAACAATCCTCAGACCAAGTGGCTTAGTGAGAGCCTGTAAATCCTTCAGGTAAAGAGGTTAACCCTGGTGCACTTAGTGGATTGTGGACAGTATGGAGGGGCAGGTGTTAAATGATTAGCATGAGGCTGAGAGGAAACCTGTTGGCACACACACACACACACATACACATACACGCACACGCACAAAATGCCATTATACAATTTCACAACAACGTGTATACCCTTCAAAATAAAAGGCTACCTTCCCTGAGTCCTGAAAAGGAAGCTAATTTAGTAACTTCTGATAAAATTATGCATCAAGCCATTAAATTTATCAGCATTTACCATTACTGTTGTAATTTACAGTTATTTGAGTATGATTATCAGATACAAAAATTTGAGTTTGCAATTTGTGCTCCAGCTATGCTTGAATTAATATGAAGAGCAACTAAATGGGCCTTTAAAACATCAGAATAACTATTATTATGATTATAAAAGCAGTTTCGGGGCACCCCTTCGTGCTTCACTTAATTCTAGGCTGTTCTTTGGATAATAGGAAATATTAAAATCTCATTTTAAGCGCTATATAATTACCTAACAACTCTGTAAATATTTTTTTCATCTTTAATTTACTGTATGAAAGCTGTAATTCTGCAGTCTTTTTAACATATCAGCGAAAGGGTGCATCAGAAAGGCTGCCCTAAGATAAAGAAAAAACAGAGAAAGATCTTTTTTGGATTGATATCACATCACTGTTTATCTACACTGCATTTGACTGTGGTTAGTGATTAAATACTTGTACCATCTGCAGTCTGCAGCAACGTCAACATAAGTAAATGTTAATGATATCTATCTGATCCTAATTTTGCTGGGGACTCCATGGTATCCCCCTCAAGCACCCCTGGTCATCCCTGGACCCCACAGTGAGCAGCCCTTCTGTGTGAAGGCTCCATAAGAAGCTCCACAAACGTCAGCCCGCATTGTCAGCCAGTCTGCTTATGAATTATTGACAACTAGACAGAGCCAAGGAGTTCATGTGATCCGCTGCCCTCTGCGTCACCTGGCTACTACTGAATTCCACCTGCCCGCTTAACAGTAACACTACAGAGACAATATGATCACCAGCCACTATTCACTAACTCTGAACAGTTACTCGTGTCTCATATGCACTGATCAGTTAACACGCTTCGTGCTGCAGCCCGCTGCTGTACTGAAACTGAAGGAAAACTTGTGTACCAACTTGAACATACAGCAGGTGGTAAATAAGCAGCAGATAAGTGATTGGCTTGGATTTCAAAGTATAGCTGTAAAATGGATTAAGTGTGTGAGGGTATAGTGAACATCAGTAACCCTTTAATCCACTATGTGGAGGCAGGAAGCCAGACGGAGACAGAGTAGAGGCACTTCCTGTCCAGGATTCCAGATTTGCCAGCAGCAGAGGAATGCTGTCCGGCTGCTTTTTACTCACCTATAAACTGACATCACCTCTAGTTTGTTTCCTTCACAGCTGCAGCTGAGTATTGGTACTTGATACCTTTAAGGTGTTGACTTAAATAACCTGCACTGAGAAGTACTGGAACTTCTCCGGTCAAAAGATACCTGCATTCAGGGCGCCCAGTAGCTCACCTAGTAGGGCAGGCACCCTATGTACAAAGGCTATGTCCTTGCTGCAGCAGCCGTGTGTTTGATTCTGACCTGCTGCTCTTTGCCGCATGTCATCCCCTCTCTCTCCCCCTTCATGCTCAGCCTGTCCTATCTAATAAAAGGCAAATTTTGATAAAAGAATGACTAACTATTTCAATGAATGCTCAGAGGGTTATATTTAGCGTCGATAACACTGATGTCATTGAGCGCTACTGTATTATTACTATCTGGATAAAAAAAATGTCATCCTCTTTTATATTTTCATAAAAAAAATAAGGCTTTTATATTTTATTTATTCTATTTGTGTCGAACAGAATGAATAAGGAGATATGTCCCAACGGTTGCAAACTGGGAAACAGGTTAAAAAATATTTTTCGTAAGAAAGGTGTGAAAGGAATACTTCACCCCCAAAATGATCATTTGTATATCGATACAAATCAGTTAGGTAGTAAGGTTTTAGCGAGAATGCATTTGTTTGAGAAATACTGAGCATATGACTAGATTAAGACTTGGATTATACTGTTGTGTGAGAGTTTGTAATCAGTTGTTTTATTATAGTTTTGCTTTGTTAAATGCGGACTTAATTCATCAAGAATTTCCTCCGTTGTTAGAGACTCCATTCACTCTGGAGGCATGCGAGAAAAACAATGTTTTCTCTCCATATTTAACGTCACACAGGGTCAGAAATTGATATATAAATGATAATTTGGGGCGTGAAGTATTCCTTTAAGCGATGTTTAACTGTCCTCTGCATCTTTTTACACTTGTTATTTATCGATCATTCAGGAAAACAGATGCTTTGCGCTGTGACTGTAACGTAATGATAACACACGAGAGACACAAAGTGGCGCTGGTGTTACCCATGACATTTGTCTAACACAAATGGGCAACAAACAGGAAACTAGTATCACCTCATTTCTGCTGCACCACTTTAAAAACAACCATTGTGTGTGTTGATGTGGTGAATGTGTTTCTTCTTTCTACATTCAATAGAGAACTAGTGTAGCTGCTCCATAACCGCCACAGTCACACAGGTCTATATACTAAAATGGCAAAGATTAAAAAAAAAAAAAAAAAAGGATGTTCTGTTCGTACATCATGAAGGTGAACAAAATGACCAAAATAGTCGATCTGCTATAATCTGGGTTAAGGACTTAAACAGAAAAACAAGAAAGTGAAAGGATGAGAAAGAAGCAGAGACATTAAACTAGAGAAGGAGGAAAGATATTAACTTAATTTTCATAGCAAAATAATCAAAATGCAAAAAAACAGACAAGTAACGGGGTATCTGAAGAGCTAGAGCAGCTAAACTAATGAGATTTCATAAAATGGAATTATTTTAAAAACCAAAATATAGAAAAACAGTTGAGAAAAGTGCTATTTCTTTGATTGAACAAAAGCAAAATAATAAAAGACAACAGGAAATTAACTGCAAATGACTATGATGTGAATAAAGCAGACAGGAAACAGGAGTAATCATGCAACAAGAAGAAAAGGGTTATATGATAAAAAATAAAAAAGGCCTAATTTTGGCACTGAAGTACTGCACTGAGGACTGCAGAGTGTCTGCAATTTAGAGCAGTAAATTGTACTTTTAAAACTTCCAGAGCCTAAAAGTGCCCCGAGAAGAGAACAGACGAGGGGAGGCGAGCCAGCAGAGTGACTGAGTACAGTACAAGTACACTAGGTCTCAGTGCTCCGACTTGTCACTGTGATTACATTTTGTTCTCATTCAGCCTGGACTGGAGCGACAGCTACAAACTCTACATGTTACACTTTAAAAGCTATCTATGGGCTTACATAACGTCCTCTGCCTTCTTACTTCACCCGAGATGACAGCGACTGGAGAGACCAAATATCTCTGCAACAGTAGAACTGGTATTCAAGTCGTAAAACGTGGCATCAGCTCAACTTAATGAGGGTAATGGCACACATATTATCATCAGAGTATTGTCACGTTAAAGGAATAGTTCACCCACAAAATGATTGATTGTATATCAGTTACTCACACTGTGTTTCACTGGATTTGTGAAGGCAATTGTGTTTTTCTTGCATGCCTCGATCGTGAACTGAGAATCCAAAAAATTAGAAAATCTTGATTAATTGAAGTAAAAGGGGGCTACGCTTAAAAACAGCTCGATGGAGCACATGGGCAGAGCTCAAACATATGTGCTTGCTCTGTTGCGTTACTCGTACACTAAACGTTTTAAATTGTCAGGTCTTAGCAAAATGCATGCGTTTGGGAAGTGCTAAGCATGTATATATTTTGAGTTTACAAACTCTCCCCCCTGGTTGTAAACACGTTTTGATATAGTTTTGCTGTTGTTAAATGCAGACTTTCCTTCAATTCCTCAAGTATTTTTCCTTTTCTTTTTGGATTCTTCGTTCTCCGTGGAGGCATGCAAGAAAAAATAAGTTTTCTTCACAAATTTAACGACACACTGGGTGACTAAATAAGATAAAAATGATCACTCTGGGGGCTGAAGTATTCCTTTAAGTCAAGGGTCGGCAACCTTTACTATCAAAAGCACCATTTTTGGCCAAAAAAAAAGATAAAACAAAATCTGCCTGGAGCCGCAAAATGCAAAACATATTTGACCCTCATATTAAAGGTAACACAGCCTTTTAAGTCAAATTCAGCCGTTCCACATTACTACTAGATCTTAATAAGCATTCATTCATATGTTTTAACACAAGGAAGTTATTCTGCAGTGGGCTATTTTTGATTATTTGGAATTTTAACTTTGCAGCGTTGCCGATGAAAGCAAACAAATTTGTTTGCACACTATTAACATCTCTGTTTTCCGCTGATACTTCTCCCTTGTTGGATTTGGAATCCACAGCTAGCCTAGCTGGGAAGACTCAAGACTACATTATGACTATGTTTTTGGAGGAAAAGGCGCGAGGCCACAGACATGTGACGCAAGTTAGTTGACAAAATACTAAAAAAAAAAATTTTTTAATGGGTATATGAGGTACGCATTTTTACAGTTGAAGAATGTGAGAATCGCTTTAGACCTACAACAATAAATGAAAATTAAAATGTTACAAAATAACTGTTATTTATTTCCAAATATTTTTTTGTCAAAGCCATGGGGAGCCACTTGAGAGGAGTTAAAGAGCCGCGTGTGGTGCTGGAGCCGCAGGTGGCCTACCCAAGCTTAAAGCGAATGAAGCATCGCCTCCACAGATATATGACAATACTGATACTATGTTTTTAATTGACTTAAATGCTAGCTGATGATTTATATTGCATGATTAGATGCGTATTAAAGGGTAATTCTCTGGAGCTGCAACTCACAATTATTTTTGTAGATTAATCTGCTGATTATTTCCTTGATTAACAGATTACCAATTTGGTCTACAGAATGTCTGGAAATACTGATAATGACAATCTAATAACCAAAGACATTCACTGTATGCGGCCTCACAAGAGAGGCTAAAGCTACAAGCAGTATTTGACATTTTTGCTTGGAATATCATTTAAAAGATTAATTGATCATCAAAAATTTCAGGCCGTTAATGATTATTAACTAACTTAAATCACTTGATAAATATCTGGTGAAATTTCATACCTCCTACATACTTCATCTACTTGTCTTTAATTACATTTGTGCGATGAAAATAAGCTTTTATTCTGGAAAAAAAAAGTGCCAAAATCCTGTCTACATCTAAAATTTGACTTCAATCTTTTCTTGTGAAAAGATTAAGATCATAATTGGACACTTAAACTCTTCACTGAAAGACAAGACGCACACATTTGTAAAATCTGATCAAACTGTTGCAAGAGTAATGGTTTCAGTCAAGGGTAAAACAGATTAAATATGGAACAGATCGACCGTACTGTATCCATCATATCAGCATATCCACACTGACTGATGCCTGCTGTGTTTGATAAGGGCAAAATTAGCAACTGCAGTCGACTCCATGCTGAGACCACTGTTAGAGAAATCATTTTTAATCATGCCATCGCTGCACTCATCAACATGAATTCATCACATCAGCGACGCACTACTTATTTTTGTCTTGTAGACTCCATACTAAGGTGTATTGCAGTTAATAAACAATTACTATCATCTATCATATAATTTTTGCATTAAAAGTTAACTTAATCTAATTATTATTTCTGCACGAATCTTGAGCTTCCTGTTGGCTCCATTATAAAGAGATGCATTTTATTCATTTTTAGGATATGTTAGGCAGTGAAGATTTATTTATGTTGAATTCCAGATTAGATTACTGCAACATCCAAAGAAATATTGTGAGTACGCTGACTGAGAACATTCAGATGATTTGACTGCTGTGGGTAGAAATAAATGCACATTAACTACAGTTATTAGAGATATAAATGAACGTTGATGGCTGAGAAGTCCTCAAAGGTGTTTCACAGAATCACCTTGATTGTATTCTGTTTATTGTTCAGTCGCTACACCTGGATCGCTTCATGTGAATCACAGCCGTTTCATCTGTCTGTTTACTGATAAAAGACAAATCTCAACATGCCCGGAGCAGAATGGCTGTCAGCCCACAAAGCGACAAGTGATGCCGCTTTAATTGGCCCCGTGAAACAAAGTCTTGTCAAGTGCATTTTTTATTTCCTCTAAAAAACAAAGACGAAAAACAGCTGACATTCACATG
>JAPZEB010000017.1:10566811-10577413 GCA_029783705.1 Chaetodon striatus
GACCCCAAAGTCCGACTCAAAACCCTGGCCGCCCTTGTCGACTTCTGCCAAGGTCGGAAAGGAGGCGAGCTGGCCTCAGCCGTCCATTCTTACGGGAAAACTGGAGACCCGCAGATGAGAGCGCTGGTTCAACACATCCTCAGCCTGGTGTCACACCCCATCCTCAACTTCCTGTATCGGTGGATCTATGACGGGGAGCTAGAAGATACCTACCACGAGGTACACACACACTTCTCTGCAGCGCTAAATATGGTGTCTGAAGCTTAATGAGAGATTGTGCTTCCCAGAAGTCCAGCAGGAATTTACTGGTCATTTCTGGAACATTGTTCCATTCAGCTGCTCTGACGTTTGACCCCAATGAGAGAGAACATTACAGAGGGGAGGAGGGAGGCAGAGGCAGAGGGATAAAGAAAATGGGGAGAGGCAGGACAGCTTCTTCAATGAGGACTGATGAGAGGGGTGTAATGGAGAGGCCAGTGATGGATGGTTCTCCTTTACTTCTTCCTGCCCTTTTCTCTCCTTCTGTTTCGCTCTCACACACAGTATTTATGTGTCCAGCGTTAAGCATTAGTCATTACTGGACTCTGGGCTTAAGTGCTGTGTTTAAGAACACAGAGACAAAGTTATTGCACCTTTCACGGAGGGAAATTACCCTCGAGATCACACACAAACATACTCTGTTAAACACATGCAGTAAACAACACCTGTAAGTATGGAGTAAATATGAGATGTTAAGCTTTGTAGTTCAGCTGGCTCATATTTTACTCAGAGGACATGTTTTTAAACGTCTCCCTGCAGTCACACGTCTTAGGTTATGTGCTTTTTAACATGATATTTCATTTATTTACCTGAGTCTTGTAGCACACAAGGGCACATCTGAGTGTCAGGTTATGCTCCAGTGGAGATAGTTCGTATGATGTGTTGCCGTTTTCCTCTCCTGAAAAATATGAAGCCATTAAACATGTCAAAAATCCATGTACACTAAGATCCATATTAGTGCAACAAGGGGTTGGAAAATAATCAGCATTATAGTAACACTCTTTGTAGAGTCGTATTTCAGATAATAGCTTGTGGATTCATAGTGAAGCTGACAGTTGGAGTCAGCATACATGGAGTACGCAGCCGTCAGCGTGCCCATTAGAAAGCCAGTTGAAGCTACTGTAGTACCCTCTGAAGTAAATGGACGATGTAAGTGAACATGACAATGGATGAAAACCTCTGTCATGGGCCGTACACTCTGTCCATACAGCTATTTATTCACTGTCTGACTGTTAACTTTACTTTCGTCAGAGGTTTCATTAGAATCCATTCAGGTTGAAGGCGTCCTATAGACTGTATCTCTGTGACGTTGAGCGCACAACAACAATCATTTTAAAACAACTGGCAATTAATTTCAATTGCAGAAATACGAGAAATCTGGAAACTTGTTTAATTCTGTAGTCATTTTCAGCCCTAACTGCAATGTTTAAAGATGTATAGCTGAACATTGTGGTCCAACATATCTGACGTTTAGCCATCTACAAAGACCCACCTTAAAAATTAATATCGCTTTAAATGTACACTATATTTGGGATATTTTCACTGCTTTACTTTATACTCTAACTGACCGAGACAGCTGTAGACCAGCAACTTCTGTCTTCAGTAAAATTTTGTCAGGAGAAGTCTGGAGGCTTTGAGATAGCGCCTTCAGTTCCCTGTCAGAAAAGGCTGTCTGACAGCAGGGTAAAGTGGTGAAAATTTTCTAAATATAGCGTACACTTGAACTGCTACTGGTTTTTTAGACTGCCCTTTTTTAGGTGGCTAAAAACTAACCATTTCAGGCAGCATTTGCTCCACGCCATTTCATTTTATAGACTGACACAATTCAGTCTATACACAATGTTTTCTTACTTCGACAGTAAATAAATACGTAATTGTTTTTTTAGTTCTTTGTAGCATCAGATCCCAACGTGAAGACAGATCGTCTGTGGCACGACAAGTACTCCCTCAGGAAGTCAATGATCCCCTCATTCATCACCATGGACCAGGCCCGCAAGGTGTGCACCCACACACTATCACGCATCTTATTGCTTATTGCTACAGTTTACATGATCAGATAAGAATGTTTACTTTAGGAAATATTAACTCATTATCTCTCTCCTTCTTTCCTCTAGGTCCTGCTGATTGGTAAATCCATCAACTTTCTGCATCAGGTTTGTCACGACAGAACACCGCCGGGGAAAATCACACCAGCGTCCACGTCTGCAGACACACCCAAAGATGGTAAGAGTCCTAGTTTCTCTCATGTCCTCTCGTTTATCATGAAACAAATCTGTTTATATCTGTGCTTGGTTTCTGGGCATATTAAGGAAAGAAAGACACTTGTTAAGATAATTATCTTTAGAAAATATCAGTCCAAAGGAAACATTTTTACATTAAGAAGAAACAATATGATGAATATGTAAAAGTTGATGGCACTGCTGGCTTTATTTGGCTCTTTATTGTCTTGTTTTCTTTCTCTTATAGCTTTATTTTCAAGCGCAGTGATGACATTGACCAATAAGATGTCTCTTTTTTTTGTTTCGTCCTCATCATATTGATATTGTTATATTGACTTAGGCTAGTGTACAGGCCGTGATCGATGCTCTTACCACTCACTGGCCTTGTCCTCCTCTCCTTTTGACTATGCAGAGCAAAGAGGTATACTTAGCTGTATTTTATTGATTCAGTCTGTAGGACTTCATCTGACCAGTTTGATCTGTAGCTTTTACTGTATCTGCTGAAGGACATCGCGCTCTCTTCTCCGTCATCGGGCAGCAGCAGCAGCGTAGTTGGAGCAGGGGAGGATATTTGTGTACTTGACCCTGAATCTAAAAGAAAAACATTTCATTGTATGGCACATACCACAGCAGAGAATCCATATTTCCTGTAAACACTGCCGAAATAAGTGCGTACAACAGCAAGAAAAACACAAACCGAACAGTAAAAGTTAAACTGCAGTTCATACCGTTTTCATATCCTCATAGCTGCAGAGCTGCTGTCAGACCTGGAGGGGGCTTTTCAGGAGAAGATCGATGCCGCCTACTTTGACACCAGCAAGTACCTGCTGGACGTCCTCAACCGCAACTACCTGCTGCTGGAGCACCTGCAGGCCATGAGGAGATACCTGCTGCTGGGCCAGGGAGACTTCATCAGACACCTCATGGACCTGCTCAAGTTAGCAACACACACTTTGAATTCATCGTGATGTGCTACTTCATGTGCAGAAATATAGCATTTAGATATAAAGACATTATGTTCACCTTGTTGCATCCTGATTATTTTGTCCCAGACCAGAGTTGGCGCGTCCTGCCACCACTTTGTATCAACACAACCTGACTGGAATCTTAGAGACGGCGGTCAGAGCCACAAACGCCCAGTATGACAACGCAGAGATCCTCAAGAGGCTGGACGTTCGCCTGTTAGAGGTAATGTGTGTGTGCGTATGTGTGTGTGCTACAGGTCTGACTTCAGCATGTCCTTTTCTTTTGACGTCTGTCTTTTGTTGGCTGCAGGTGTCTCCTGGGGACACAGGCTGGGATGTTTTCAGCCTGGACTACCACGTTGATGGACCCATTGCTACGGTATCACGCTTTTAATACAGTTCCCATGAATTGTCCATTCATAGTGCCGTGTATTTACGTATCTGTGTGTGTTTCAGGTGTTTACAAGGGAGTGTATGGGCCACTACCTGCGTGTGTTCAATTTCCTGTGGAGGGCCAAGAGGATGGAGTACACACTGACTGACATTTGGAAGGGACAGATGTGTAATGCCAAGCTGCTCAAAACCATGCCTGGTACATAAACACACACACACACACACATATATATATATAGGAAGAACTTTTTTGTGGAGCAGCGTGTAAGTACTCCTGTAAATATCTGTTAGTTTGTGTCATTACTAGGTTTTTTTAAAGTGCAAACTTGTCTTTTTACCTGCCGTTGTGCTTTTTACCCTCCAGAGTTGTCCGGCGTGCTGCATCAGTGTCACATCCTGGCCTCCGAGATGGTCCACTTCATCCACCAAATGCAGTACTACATCACCTTTGAGGTCAGACCATTAGCAGTGCCGTTACCATCACAGGCTGTAAAACATCAGTAAAAAGCAGTAATTACAGCAGGAGGCGATCTGCTGCGTCTGTTAAATGCAGCGCTGCAGGACTCTGATTTACAGGATCAGGAAGTTAGTGAGGTTAACTCAATTTTAGAAGGTTGCAGGTTCAAACTATTCTGAAAGTCGGAGTAAAGAGCTTCTTTCAGAGGGGTTAGCAGTTCTTTAATGCAGACTGACACTGAGTAAAGACAGTAAAGATTTATCTGCTTAGACATCTAATTAAATAAATGTAGTTATTATAAGAAAACCATATTGACTGTGGACAGGAAGGCGCCGCCATCATATCAGAGGTGGACCACATGGACTGTATCAGATCTGATTTCTTATAAAAGGGCAATGCCTTTCCCATTTACCTGCGGTGTGTGTGTGTGTGTGTTTGTGTGTAGGTGCTGGAGTGCTCCTGGGACGAGCTGTGGAACAAAGTGCAGCAGGCTCAGGACCTCGACCACATCATCGCTGCCCACGAAGTCTTCCTTGACAGCGTCATCTCAAGATGCCTGCTGGACAACAACAGCAAGGTAACACACATGATAATCTTGTGTATTTCATAAAAAATTTGATTATATTGTATTCCCACACATATTCACTTCCTTGAACTCTGTTGCTATCTGTCCGTCCAGCCTCTTTTGACCCAGCTGAGGGCCATATTTGACCAGATCATCGACTTCCAGAACGCGCAGGACTCCTTCTACCGCTCGGCACTGGAGGAACTCACCCTGCGACTGCAGTTTGAAGAGAAGAAGCAACAGAGAGAGGAGGAGGTAGGAGGCTTCTGGGCTACAGATGAGCTAAGTACAGAGAGAGAAAGAGGGATGATGGGAAGGTAATGGCGTTTACATGAGTGATGTTTCCTGTCTGTTGATCCAGGGTCAGTGGGGAGTGACAGCTGAACAGGAAGCAGAGGAGAAGAAGAGGATTCAGAAGTTCCAGAAGAACATCCAAAACGTGCACGCCCACCTCCGCACGTCCACCCACTGCTACCAGGTACCAGCTTCAGCCGCCTCCAGGAGTAGCTGTCAATCATTTGAATTTGGCACATCCTTCAATGCAATCAGCTGTTAAGTCGTATCTTTTCTCCCTGTCTCTCCTCCAGACCCTCGTCCAGCAGTTCCTGGTGTTGCTGATGACCAGTTCAGATGAGAGTCTGCGTTTCCTCAGCTTCAGACTGGACTTCAATGAACACTACAGGTTTGTCTTTTAAAACTTACGCTGGCCTTACAGCAAACAAGTTTTCAAGCGATTTCACTGTAGCAGACAAATGAGAGTTTTACATTAGCTGCGATCTCTCCAGCACCAAACAGGAAGCAGCACAGCAAGTTGACAGTTAACATAGAGGGAACTCCAGGGAGACACAAGGATGTCAACAAGTCTCGATTCTCTTGTTTTGTGAAAAAAAGAGGAGAAACTGATGAAGCTGTGGAGTGAACAAGAGTCAGTGTTGAAGTCACTAACCAGCACTTATTTTCGTGAAAAGATTTGTGTCTCATTCCCACGGTTTCCTCCCATTGAAATAATACAGCGAATCAACAGAGGCTGGTCGTGATTTAAGGTGGCAAAATCCAAAATATAAAGTATTTACACACATTTATATAGTTGTGTGTTTTTGCGGAGACATAAGGAATTGTTAATATGTCATATTTTTTAAAGGGAGTTTGGTGTAATATTTTCCATCAGGGGCAGGATGGGAAATAATCTCAAAAGAAATCTAGTTGTAGTCTTGCAAATAGTGACCCTGCAAGATCCCCAGTTTGTGCAAAATCTTGTGTAGATGTGAGAGGGCATCAGTCTTCCAGTGTAACAATTGGTGTACTGTATAGTAGGTTATTCTGCTTGAAATGATCGTTCTGTTTCCTCTACAGAGAGAGAGAGCCAAGGCTGCGAGCCTCACTGGGCGCCACCCGAGGGCGACGACCGTCAAACATCTAACATGACGGCACAGGCACCAACCAGCGGGGCTTCCAGTCATTGGAGCATGGGGTATGACATCACAGCGGGCACTCGTGCCATCACAGAGACGGGCCAGCCAGCAGACTTAAACGCGCCTCATGTCGTGATGATGTCATGCCTTGGAGGCGCGACCCAGCGCAGCGGCGGTCGCCAAGTGATGACATCACAGCATACAGCCCTGGCGAAGTCAGCTGCGTTGGAACACAAAGGAATAAAGTCCAGTAAATTAAACTTTCAGAGCTCGTCGTGACGTGCAGAGCAAACACCCTAAACAGACTGCTCGAAATTCAGCAAGTATTCTGCAAAACATGAGGTCAATTTGGGAAAACAGAGCGCGAGGAGGTAAATAAAAGCAGCTGTCAGACTGAGCTCCCCGAGTCACATGGCATGCCTTATTAATGAGAAAAACACTTTCTCAGCGTGGTTGCCAAATCTAGTCCCAACACCCTCACAATGTATGTACATAGAGTTTATGCAAAAATGTATGTATGTGTATATATGCATCTTTACACGTCAACACTTGTGGCTTTGCATCTTCGCACTAGGGTTCAACCGATATAGGTGTGATATTTTTTCAATTTTCTATTCGTAGCAGGTATTAAAGTGATCAGATTTGAGTGTTTTTATCACAGTTATTCCGTCAGCGGCCGTGTTTCTGCTGACTTGTTCTCGTTACGGTGGAAACAAACAGCATTCACAGTGTGACACACAGGAGTCGTCAGCATACTGAATATTTATGGTCAGTATTTGCACACCAGTATATCGGTCTAACCCTAGTTCTCCACTCTCTCCTCTTTAAAATCCAGGGTTTTATAGTGTCAGGTCAGCTGTCCAATCACAATCACACACAGGATGTAGAATTACGCATACACACATATACACACAGTCGCTGACAATTCTGCTTCCATTGACATGAAGACAATCTGCCTCATACAGACAAAAAGCCTGGCGTTAGCTTTTGATTTTAGTAGATTACTAACTGTTTGCTATCACACAGGTGAGGCTATAAACATCTGGCGTCACCTCGACTGACACCGACCGATGTAAAGAATGTTATTAAGAGTTTAGTTAAAGTGTGGTTTCCCTGTTTCGTTTAGTTTGTGCTTTTGTGTCTGTGTGAGAGCTGGATCGTGTCAAAGAAAGAATCCTCACAACAACCACAACAACCTCACTTCTTCTCATCGCATCAACAACAGGAACTATAAATGTTCAGATGTGTCTTTAAAAAAAATGTAAATATTTCTAAATGAAAGTCCATATTTAAAGAATTTAATGGTTATAAATGTTAACATGGGCGGTTTATTTTCTGAAAACAAGTCAACGTTATACAGAGGAAAGCAACAGTAGTTGTGTTATAAGTGAGGTTTGCTGTGTGTATGAGGTGAAGATGCTGACAGTGTCGTCGCTGTTTGAACAGTTGCCCAAATTGTTGCTCGCATTTTGTTAATTGGACCTGTTTAGGAACTGTTTGCTGGATTTCCTTTGTCGTACACAGTCGAATGCTTTTTGCTGTTCAAAAAAGGCCAAATGTTTGTTGGTATTGAAAAGTCAAGTTGCAATTTAATCATGAAGTTAAACAATCAGCGAGCATTGATCTCACCTTGTAGGAGCTCTGATCCTGGATCAGCGAGGGCATGTCTCTAAAGCAAGAAAATAACATCACATGCATTTTTCAAGGATACACTTAATGTGGTACGATAGATTCAAGGGTAAAAAAACAATTATTTCAAACTCTGAGAGTAAACATGTATCAAAAGTATTAGCATTTCACACTTCTGTTAGTTTCAGTTTTTGGCAATTCTCTGTTGGAGCTTCAAAACCGTTTTCATTTAGCGGCATGTTCACTGAGCTCAGGAGCAGATGTTCCTGAACATCAGCCCTGTAGTCTCTGTGCACACACTGACTCATAACTATCCACATGTGTGCAGTGATGTTCCCGCTCTGATTTTTGTGTTTTATTTTTACTGTCGAGGAAACAAACTGGTGCTGCTTATGGTCACTGGACCAGTTAACTGCTCCTGAAGTGAAATGCTTAACTGAACCTGGGTCAGCACTCCTGCATTGTCTGTCTCTGTCTGTCCCCTACATTGTATAGCACATAATGTATAGAATATAGGGAACCAAACCATCCCACTTCTTCTTTAATAAAAATGTTTTTTATTAATGTGTGTGTGTGTGACTTCTTACTGCCATGAGTGTTGGTGATAGTATGCAGTCTGCCTCAGGGTCGATGTGAATTTGCTTGAACGTACTGCCACCTACAGGCAAGACATCAGAGATAATATTTGATCATTTATTTGATACATTTTCCAGATCTGAATCACAGTACAGTATGTTTTTACATACAAGGAATTTTTCTTGGTGCATAGACAAGAAACAGAATCATAGAGTAGAAAATGAAAATATGTACAGTGTAACTTAAAAATATAAGAGCTAGAGCAGTGCTAGTGGGGTTATGGGTAGGTCATGCATAATTCCTAATATAATTATACTATAATAAATACAATAAAAATGGAAATGTAAGTTTGATAAACCACATTTTGTATTCAAGAATCCTATTTTCAGCTGCATAAACTGTCAGCAACCAAAAATGTTGTGCGCTGGGCAGGGTGTACTTGGCTGAAAAGATACTTAAAAGGGGCACATTATTTAAAAAGTTAGAGAAACCCTGTTGTAGAGAACACTCAAATTTTTGGTTATACAATATTATGATTTATGTAATAGCATGTAATCTGCTACAAGTTAAATATTAGTTCTGGTCTTCCCCTCATCTGGGCTGTCAAAATCTTCTCCAAAGCCTAAATAACTTCCCTTCACTAAATTAATTGTTTTAAAAGTCATTACTTAATAGGGTAATCCAGAAATTTAGTATTATACTTTTATAAGGCTGGGAAAGTTAAAGAACAGTCAACATATAAGCAACAGAGGCTGAGACAGCAGGACCTTTAGTCCCAAGAAACACTGGAAGCGCCTACGTTTCCCATAATGCAACTCAGGTTATCCTGCCTTCAGATGGAACTTGTGAGCTTGTGGTCACAACATGGGAAATCATATTTGGCATTCGAGTGGTTAAAGGAGTAGTGTGTCGGATTCGGTAGGATATATTGGCAGAAATGGAAAATAATACAATCAGTACCCTGATTATGTTCTCATAATGGTCAAAAAGTTAATGTGTGGAACTTCTGACCCTCAGTGGCTGCCATCTTGGCTACATAGCAGAAGGGTAGGGACCTCTCAACTTCTGAAAATGGTGTCCAAGGAAACTGTGGCAGATATGTTGGCAGGTGCTCAAATGTTTGTGGCATTGGTCCATCTGGTTGCAATTTGCAACAAAAAAGAAAAAGGGATCAAAAGTTGCCATTGTCATTTCTGGTGAGTTCACAACAGCTGTGTTTGAATACTTGAGTATCCAAATTAAGACACAGTATAAGAATCACTGTGTTTTCTTTGGCTTAGAATGAGGCCCAAAACAGCCATACCAAACACTGAGTGTTTCTCAAAGTCAAGGAAGGATCCTTAAATGGTTGAATTTCAAGACTGCTATGTCATCAAATCCCACCTAAAGACAGTTCCAGTGACAATGATCCATCAAATTTTACCAAGGACAGAGTCCTCCATTCAGAGAATTTTCAAGGATGCATACAGTATGTATCCTCAGTGGGTATAAAGTACCCACAATTCTTTGCGCATGATTTGCTGGAGGTAAAACGGGCCTCATCAATGAAACCTGCGCTAGCAGAGCTCAGCAGGATTTAGATAAATTTAGATAAGTTTTCATCATACAAGCATAAAAAGAGAGTGCCAGATTTATCACAGTACCCTGAAACCCTCTCAGTCTGCTGAGGGTTAAGTGCGCACACCTGGGGACACGCGTTAGCCTGTTCCAATGTGTGTTCATCGAATGCTCTTGCCTTGCCTCTGTGGGATCCTTTCTTGGGAGGACCCATCCTCCCAAGGCAGGATCCTTGACTTTGAGAAACACCCACTGGCTCTAGAGAAGGCTTTTTACATTTTTGGGTTACCTGGGTTACCTTGGGTTACATAGAGGCTTGAAAAGGGAGGGAGGTGCTGAGGGGCATTAATTTGGTTACAATCTGCAAATTATAAAAGTAGAATTTACAATACAATATACACCGATCGGCCAAAACATTACAACCACTGACAGGTGAAGTGAACAACATTGATCATCTTGTTACAGTGCAATGTTCTGGTGGGAAACCTTGGGCTCTGACATTCATGTGGTTGCCACCTGACACGCTCCACCCACCTGAACACCAGTGCAGACCAGGTACCCCCCTCATGGCATTGGCACTCCCCAGTGGCAGTGGTCCCCCAGCAGGACAATGCGCCATGCCACGCCACAAAAACTGCTCAGTAATGACCTGAGGAATCTGGCAAAGAGCTCAAGGCATCAACCTGTTCTCCATATTCCCTGGATCCCAATCTGATCAAACATCTATGGGACGTACTGTTACCCCACCTCACAACCCAAAGGACTCAAAAGATCTGATGGTAACGCCCCA
>JAPZEB010000017.1:10600223-10611456 GCA_029783705.1 Chaetodon striatus
GGATTGTGCTCCGAAACAATGTGTCTCTGTGAGTTGTTCCTGATGCCACGGGAAAATGTATAAATGACACAAACATCAAAAGTGGCCGCAGCAAACCAAAGAGCCAGACGCAAAGTTTCACTGGTGCTACGCTGTAAATGTTTGTTTTGTTTTTGATAACACATTTCCTAAATTACCACATGCATTAGCCCCAGTCATCTTTCCTCTTTTAAAAAACATGCAACAAGTGGGAAACAGTCCGAACAGAGAGAGGAGGAGGAGAAAAGAGGAGGTGGGAATAAGTTCTCTGGCTGCGTGATTACAAAACGAGCAGAGAGCGGAAGCTAGCATAGTTACAGTGAACTGAAGATTGGGGATCAAAGGATAATTCAAACGTAAAATAGGATGAAGAGTGTGTGTCTGCTTTGTGTGTTTGTGTATGGGATGAAAGTGTTGAGAGAAAATAAAACAGGAGAGCGCGTTTACTGTCGTTTCAGATTCAGATGTAATAAGGCAGTCTTTTGTCAGAGGAATAAAGTGGAATGGAAAAAAGAAAAAAGAAAAGAAAACCTGAGGGAGACCAGCTACATCATGAGTACAGTGCTAACCATTACATGTCCCTGTGTCTCTAAAGTGCACCTGTACTGCAGTGGTCGGGTCACAAAAGCCTTTTTGTCCCATTATGTCTCGTGTCCATTTTCTGATTTCAGAGCTACAGTTCATGCAGGACAAAGTAAGATGGCTACATGTGTACCTGCCATGAGAACACGAGTGGTACTTGTATGTGGAAATTAAAAGTGACCCAGGTTGTCGTGATTGCTCACTTCTAATTAAATCAGCTGCTCTCTTTCCTGTGCAGAGCTCGCTGGTAGATATCTCATAATTGTAGCCTTGGTACCTGGCGAACCACCAGTGGAGAAAAATCTCTCAGGAGACACTGACAGTAATTGCGCCTTCGTTGTTTGAACCAGGAACTGTGATTACCAGCCTGGAAACACTATTGTAGCAGTGTCTTTGGTCAGCAGCCAGGAAACCAGGCCCTCTTTTTCTCTGGCCTCAACTATCATTAATTCTTGAGCATGTGCCACAGATCTTCAATAGCTGCTTTCACACGACGTGAACCCTACTTCTAACCTAACAAGCTGGGCCTCTTTGAATGGAAGATTTGGTTCTTTTGCTAAGTCGATCTTTTTCCTCTGCCAACAGTGTAGACAAATTAGCCGCTTGATAATCATTCAGTGAAAAGCAGTTGCTGTCCTGGATTGTATCTCCTAATGTTTGCACAGGCAAGTACAAAAACATCATACTCTATGCTGTAATTAAAGTGGCTTCTTAGACACAAGCAGCTCAGACAACACTGGACACACTGAAAAATAAAAAGTTTACAGACCTGATTGTCAGGGTTTCTTTTTTTTTAGCTAGTAACCCCTACTGTGACACAACATTACATCCACATTTCTTTGACGTGAGACAAGCACAACACCGGTCAAAAGACTTCTTCCACATTACCGTCATCCCACTTAGACAGAGCTGGAGTCAAGCGACTTTGAGAATTTGGAAATCTTGGATAAACCCTGCTGGAGCCCAGGACGGCCGAGTGTTTAGCATAAATCTACAGCCGCCCTGGATCTCACATCTCGAGCTTGGCTGGGGATGAGAGGCACTCACATAGCAAGAATCTACAACCAGCAAATATTCTCATGATACATGTCACGTGCACTTGCAGATTTTCAGGGTACACAGAAACTCTGATCTTTCTTTTATTTCACACACATTTCACTTACATCTGGCTTTTATAAAATATCTTTATATCAAACAGGAGCTATGGATGTTCGGCTAGATATGTTTATGCAATGTGAGCTGGTCAGCCACACATATCTGAAGGCAAGTAACAGCTAATGAGAATCAGAGGAGAGAAAAATGTGGTGTATGTGAGGAACAAATCTGAGAAATGCCAATTAGAAACACTGTGAGCTGTCTTGTATTTTCACAGTCTCTTCTGCAGCCGAGTGTATCCTATGTACAGTACAACACAGCGTGACAACATGAAACACGTCGGAGAGGCTTCGCTTGTGTGCAGCAGCGCAGTGTTTGACCTGCTGCACAGACACACACCTGTTGCTGAGGCTGGGGGTAGCTCGTTTAATGTCGGAACAACTGTGAGGATTAATCATACAGCCTTGTGTTTTTTTTTCTAGGGCGGCTGCTTTGTCTTGTCTCTTTGTAGTTTTGGGCACGTCAGTGGAGGTCATTCATCTTCAGCAAATATGACAGTGTTTCAAGGATCTGATTAAAATGCAAAGTGGTTACTTTGCTTAAAAATGGGGATTCAAAGCAAGAGAGATGCACAGTTTGTGTTTCTAACTGAATATATTCATTTATGTGTGCCTCATTGTCGCTGACACTAATATGAAGTGTGGGATCACAGTATTAACGTCTCCTTAGGGATATGACGGACTACTGGTGTAACTTTCTGAAGAGTTAATTGGCGTCTAGTCTTGCTGTCTTAGAAAGACGAGTAAACAGAGAGCCTGGGTGTCGAACAGGATTCAAGTCCAGAACAGATTGGTGCCATGTTGACTGTCACAGTGAGAGGGCAAAGCATGGGAATCTATTTGGTTTAATTTCATTTCAAGGCATTTGATTTTCTGCCCTGTAGTTCTAAACATTTCACTCAAAGCTGCATTTCAGTCGTGGGATTTGAAACTGCAATCAGTGTGTAGTGTTTGTTTTTGGTGGCTACAGAAACCATATTTCTAATACTGTTTTAGGAACCTAACCTGCTGTTATAGGACGCTGTGCAGGCTAATTTAAAGCCACAATGTGGAACGGTTATCTTTTCTGGACACAGAAGTTCATGTCCTCTGTCTTGTTAAAAAAAACTACATTTTCTCCTGAAATTAAAATGCATATGATCAGATCAGCTCTGATCCACTCGGACATACTGGCCTTGTTCAGACTGCCAATGCAAATCCAGATTATAACCAGATCAATTTTAGGGTTGGGTCTGAACTGCAAAAAAACCCTCAACTCGAGTTAGTTTGAAATACGATCGGATGTCTACCGATGTGTCTCTGTCTGGACACTCACTGGCAACATATGACGACGTCAAATCCAGAGTGACAGAAGTGCTGAGCAGAATCCATTCTGCTTCGAGATGAGCACTACGCAGGAGTCTGCGTGGTACGACAGAGGAGCTCTGCACCCGGACTTCACAGTGTGGTTGCTTGGTGGTCAAAATGTTAGACCTCCATTTGGGGCAATCCCTGATAGTCGACTATTTCATGATTTGATCTCAGGCGCATTCAACTGCTAATCTCACAGTCGAATTGTCACAGTTGCAGGAAAACGTGGTTACGAAACAAAGGATCGTGCCATTCGGCTACACGGTCGTGCTGTCTGTAATTGTTCGGTTTCTCCAAATAAATAAAAGCCTGTTTTGGTGGAACACTCACAAAGTGCTTAATATTTTTTAATCAGCTGTTCGTTACTTGCATCTTTCAGTCTCAAAAGTTCTGTTTACAGCCACGGACAGCGAGCAGGAACCAAACTAATTGACGTGCTCTGTCTGTCTATTGATCTCTCATGCTCTCTCTCTTTACTGTGGACAGCGCTACATGTACACACCTCCAACACACTATATACAGGGCTGAAAGGTATACGTACAATTAAAAAAAAATCAAAGTTCTTATGCAAAGAGTAAAAATAGTTAAATTTATCTGGTGTGGAAAAAAATAAGAATATAAATCATTGAACAAAAAAAAGAGAAAGATTTGACTTTGAGTCGATGATAGGCAACACTTGACGAATCAGATTCGAGTGTGTAAATTCTTAGCTGGGGACACCCCTAACCTCCATTTCTCATGCTTCTGCGTTGGAAAGCCGCGCCATGAGTGTAGCTACGTAGTTACAGACGTTGTCCCCACAGCAACCCATGCAGATAGGTTGGTGCTGTCTGAACACACAACCCTAATCTGATCACTTGCAAATAACAGTGCGGACAGTCTGTCTTGAAAATCTGATTTGCCTGCAGTCTGAACGAAGCCAGTGACACATAGATCTGCATCCAGTGGTGGAAAGTAACCACATACTGTGTATTCACTCAAGGACTGTACTTATGTACAATTTTGAGCTACAAATTATATGCTACTTTTTTACTGTACTCCTCTACAATTCAGAGAAAATTATTGATATTTATATTTAATACTCTGTTTATTTGAGAGCTGTAATTACTTTGAAGATTAGGACATGTGAACCCTGATCTTCAGGTGTGGGTTGCATTACGGGAGGGAGGTGGCGTGTATTGCTGTCTACCTAAGTGTCTTTTTTGAAAGAACCACCGGGCAGTAAAGGTCTACACAAAGTGGCTTTAACATCATTTACCCTGTTGGTTTTTACCCTCATTCCTACCCTTAACTTCAAGTACTTGGGAAGGCAACAGAAAGGAAAAATACTACTGACCGTTCTTGAGGTCTGACCCTCTACAGTATCTGCTACTCCATGTAAACACTGACTGCTACCATGCTGTTTGGACGCCAGCATGCCTCCTGTGCACTCCGTGTTGCTACAAACAGGGAATTTGCGGAAATTGTTCTGGTTTCAGCCACACACTAATTTGAGCGACTTGATACCAAAACTCCTCACTTGACACGTCAGCTGTTCTCCTCCTCTCCTGAGCTACACTTGTGTCAGAGACGTTATGGCATTCAAAAGGGGACAGAGAGAGAGAGAAAAAAAAACACAGAGAAGTAGACACTAAAATCTCTTTTGTGTCTGTACAACAACGTAGCTCGATAATCACTAGTGCTGTGTGTGTGCAGAATAACAAACCATCTAACAAAGAGATAATAAAAGCATACTGAAAAGACAAACATGCTTTAAGCTATGTGGTGTCAAATAAGAACTCTCTCTTTTTAACAGCTATATCATATGTGATTCAAATTAGGGACATGTCATACTATGGGTTGCCTTGTAGTTAATGCAGAGGGCCGTTTTCAAGTGCATTTCATTGTAAGCTTGGTACACAGGGTCTTGTGCCAAATCTTAATTGATCGATGACTAAGCATCCTCTGAATCATCAGTGTTTGGTATTTAAAGCATTCTCTTTGCCCGATGTTTGCTTTAATCTGTTCTTTATTTACTCAAAGATCGAATCCAAGTGGTCGATTTTGGGTAGGAGTTGTGTGTGTTTGTGTGTGTCTGTGTCTGTGTGTGTGTGTGTGTGTAGCCACCAGCAAGCAAGCATACCTGGCAACAGAAAACAGTACTATCAGGAGAGGAAAAAAGGGGCCTCATTCTTACAGATTGTCACAGAAAAATACCGGTGAAGACGACATTTTTTTCTGTTTTTTCTTTGTTTTGTTTATATTTTTAAGAAGTCACTTTGTCTCCCACATGAGGGCTGTCCCAGTTCCAAAATATCTGGCTGGCATTGGCCTGACTTTACGGTCTTCATCCTCCTCTTCCCCCCGCCACCAGCCGCAGTGCTCTCCCCCACAACATCGGATCCGTCCAACAGGGGAAGAGCTGAGGTGGGACGTGCGGCCCCACTGCTGACCAGTCAGAACTTGAGCTGTTGTTTGTTTGGTTACCTTTTGTTGCAGTTTAGTTTTGTGAGAGCGCAGCAGCGGGGCGAGTCTCTGGCTTTTCCTGGCCTCTGGTTGGCCAGGAGAGGGTTAAAAGGGGGGCTGGGTTATGTCTCCTCTTTGTCGGGTTTGTTGACTGGTTTGCCGCCATTCATGACCACCGGTTCGCTGGTTGTGCTTTTGGAAGGCGGGCCCCCGGCGAGTTTAGGCACCGCCTCCCCTACGTCGTGCAATGAAGGCTCTCGGTACATCGCAACTAGTGGTGGGAGGAAAAGACGGATGGGGAAGTGGGAGGAGGACAGGGTGAGGAAAGGAAGGAAGGGAGAGGACAGTTGAAGGAGAGTGATGGAAAGAGTAAAGACAGAGAAAGGCAGAAGAGAAGTAAAAGAACATATACAGGAGGAGAACGAGAGGGAAGGGAAGAGAGTAACAGGGATGCAAAGGGGAGGAAAGAGAAGATCAGTGAATCATGAATGAAGGAAGGAAACAAGAAACAGGAGGAAAAGATTTGTCTTTATAATCTAATAAAACTAAAAAATAGAACAAAACTTAAAGCAGCATTATGCAAGAATTGGTATTTCTGCAATCTGGCGCCCCCACAGTTTCAGAGTCCTACACCACTGTCGTGAATACATATTGCACCTGCAGGTTGCAAACTGTTTAGACTGTCCTGACGTAAGCCTCAGAGATCTGTCTCACAGCTGATAGGAAAACTAAGACAATGAGCAGAGTGTAAATCCCTGCCAACGTTATTTATGAAAGATTGCAACTTAGGCTGTAACTTAATCAGTGTCATCCCTGTCTCATGGAGTCTCATGGACAGCTGTACACGTGCCTTGTGTTGACAAGCTGAAGGATTTGGAACCGGCAAATATGACGTCAGGACCCACAGAAACATGCCAACTGACAGCAGGGTTTCCCACGCATTCATTTATTTGTGGCAGCCCGCCACGATATTAACATCTGCCGCCACATAATGACTTATATTTCTGGAGCTGGACTGATCATAAGCAGCACTGTTGGAATAGATATATATACATATATGTTGTTCAGTAATTGATTGCACCCTACTCTTGGAGCGCAGAGCGTACTCTGAGCACAAACAGAGCAGCAGAGCGCCAGACGCAGTGAAAATCACACTTAACCATATGCTGTGCTACGTCTAAGGGTCGTACACACGCCACGTATTTGGTGCGCTCAAAGTCATCAGTTGGTTTTTGTTAGGGCCCGATGGCTGTGCCCAGAGATAAACCGGATTCAACTTTTGGAACGCAGCAGTGCGCACTGTATGTCATGTGACGAGGAACAACCGATCACAGCCGACAGATATCTCTTCCACCTTCTGAATAAAAAATAAAAAAATCAGTCTGTGGTAAATATGGAAAAGTTGATCATTTTGGTGCAGGGCTGCCAGAGCTTTACATCTATCCCACGGACAATATGCCCACACACAATAGGCTTACACAGAAGAAGATCACACGCAACCTCCCACCACGCTCTTGAAAGCTGGCCCAAAAAAAGGCACGGAAGTAGCGCCCCGCGCCCAACGTCACGTTTTCCAGGGGGTTAAAGATGTGGCATGTGTACGACCCCTAAAAGTGTGCTTTAACTTGCAGCAGCTGCTCCTCTCATCAGCTCTGATTGTACAGACAATCATTCACCCTGCGTCTCAAACTCTAAAAACTGACGCTGAGGAAAAAAACACTCATGAAAAGTTCTGCCTGCTCTGTGTTCACGGACCCGCACAAAGTTCAGTATTCAGAGATGGGATACAGAACTATACCAAGGGACACTGCGCTGAAAATAACAACAACAAAAAAACATAAAGCTAATTTTTCATAAATGTTGGATTGCTGTTTTCCCGTTAGCCATTAGAGGACTCACTCCAGCTCACATCAGGACAGTATACACAGTTTGCAGCCCTGTATTAGTTGGATTAGTATAATTCATGCATTAGTAACAGTGTATGAGGTTTGGATTTATACAACTACACTTCTTTTGGTAATTTCCTATTCTGCGTCTTTGACTCTTTCATGATGACAGTACTGAGACCAAGCTAACATAAGGTTCGTTTCTTTAAACAAACGTTACTGAGACAATCGTTCAACAAGTTTACAACTCTTTGTGTGTACAACTTGAGTCTAAAGGTTGTAATAAAAAAGATGTTAAAGCTGTTTTGTTAAGTTAAAGGGTTGCATATTGTTTCTTTAACATCCATAAGTATTTTAGCAAACAAAAGGAATCGTTCAAAAACCAAACATGAAATAAAAGTAAATAAATTAGCCCTGGTTCATGTGTGTGTAAATGTGTCTTACCTTCTATAGGTTTAGGCAGGAAGTGTGCAGCTGGTTTGGTCTTTTTGACCCTGTTGCCCTTCATGGCCTGTCCCTCTTTATTGAGGCCCAGAAACCAGGCCCGGCCCGACTCCTTCTGTCTGTAGAGCATAGAGCTGTAGATCACATAGTAGTTCTCGAACACCGACTCCTTAAACTTACACTCGGCTGTAAACAGTTCCTGAGGAGACAGACAGACACACAGAACGAGATATGAGTCATATTGTGTTGGAAAAATAGAGTATTCAGACAATTATTGTGTGTGTGGAATAAAAAGAACTACACATGCAAGGACATTTTAAAATATATATCAGTATGCCAGTAAATGTTACGTAAATGAAAACAATGAAACCACACTGACCAGCTGCAGACAGGGAGGAGCAGCACAGCACTGACTGAATGATGTGTTGCTTTAACCCATGTTATTCTCCCCTGACGCTCTGTCTCTGTACGCGCATGAACAACAAACTAAACAGATAAAAAAGCGGATTGATTCTGGTGACACAAAGCCCAAAAGATCTCACCCTCCCACCCACATCAGCTCTGCTGTTATGTGTCAGAACTCTTTTCCATGGTCGCAGGCGCCTCCAGCGGAGCATATTTCAGCTCTGAATCAAGGTGTTATTCTTACTGGGAGAAAAAAATCGTGTCTCCCTTGTGTCCTCTTGCACTACTGAGTCACAGCAAGTACAAAAGGCAGCCTGAGATGAAACATTCTCCTTTTGTGGAGGTCAGAATCGAGGCAATCTGAGAAGTCAGGCTCCGAAAATCAAAAAAATTGCGAATACTCGAGCAGTATTTACAACTAAAAGATGGAGCTTTGTCAATGAAATGTCATTTTTAGTAGGAAGTGCACACTGTTTTCTTATATGACATCAACACAGCAGGGGATCAGGCTGGGGTAGCAAACATCCCTATTAGAGCTGCAGCTAATGATTATCAACTGATCTAATTTAGAGAATAAAACATTAGGAAAGCCTCTCACAGCCCATGGTTACATCTCTAAATTCTTCTTTGTCAAAACAGGGAATATTTGGCACAAACTATCAAACATTTTTTGTCTTATTAAGCAATTATTTAGGCACTAAGTTAAGCAATAGTCACATTTAAGTGTCTTCACTGAGCCAATGTGGGAAACGCAATCAGCAAACCAGATCCCAACAGTTTCCCTTTTATAGTAGGCGCAGTTTATTGTTATGTCTACTTAATTATAATAATCCTTGTGGGAATGTTTTTATTATTTTTCAGCCAATAAACCAAAACACAAGTGATAATTACAGGACTGAGATTACATGGTATGACAAGAGAGCTAACAAAATGACAATAAAACAGACTCAGAGAAATATTGAATGTACAACAGGAAAATGGATGCATATGCAGTATAGAGAAATATATATATAAAGAAAAATATCAAGGTCATTGTTATACCTATTTTATAATATTTCTTGAGCATGTCATTGATTGCTGGTTTTCAAACTATCTTTGAGAGCTTCTCAACAACACCACGTATCATTAGAATACAAAATAATTTAAAGCTGCATCAAGTGGCTCATGGACGACTTGGGAGGTGCGTACATACTGAAAACATCCGACATATTATCACCTTATCAAGTTGCTGTGGCAAACACGTTAGCAGGGAATTGCCAATTTACACATCAAGCTGACTTGGGCTTGGATGATTTGGATTTGGACGGCTCTGTCACGATGACAAATGTTGAAAATTTAAGACTAATTTTCACTCTTTTCAACTTCCTTCACCAGCTAGTCTCTAACTTTGCCTGTCTGACATTTGCTACTTGGCAGGCAGGTGGGTTACCAGACCTTTTTTCTGTGGGTTTGTCACGATGAGGAGCACTTTTCACATTATACACAGCAGCCAATGATCCGTTGTTAGCATGAAATATGTTAAATAATGTATCTTTGTGCTATTGCATCGCAGTTATCTCCCCTTGTAAAACAGGAATCTCCTTTCTTAGGGCAACATTTGATAAAATTTCATAAAGGAACTTTCACAATCATTAACAATGACTGACACATTTCCTCTTCGAGACAATTGCTGAGGATATAAATAGTGTTAATAAACTACGCCTCATATGGCTGAGGAGGCTCCTGCCAACCCAAACAATCACCCCGGAGGTCCCCAGACCCCAGATTGGGAAGTGTTTGTCTAGACCGTCTCTTATTGGTTGTTGTGGGCCTCTTGCCAGAGCCACAGACACATTGTCATTCAGCTCAGGTCTGTCGGTCCGAGTCTCATAGCAACATGAGGAAGAGAGGCGACACTGTAGCCGTGGCAACCAACCAGCGCTGAGAGGGAGGGGTCAGTGGGTGGGTGGGTTGTGAAAGAGGGGGGGGGGGGGCTGCAAGAGCGAGAGAGTGAAATACACACAAACACTTGCATTGGTAATTTAACGTATAATGTGCTATAGCTCATGCTCTAATACATCCACTCATGCTAACATAGGAAGACACTTATTAAAGGCTGGGTTGGGTGGCACCACCACGCAGCTGCGAGGGATCAGACACTGACACACACACATGCACACACTTGTGGCTCTAGGGGATGAATGGAGGGAGGTGCAGGGGGGCTTGCTGGGATATGAAATGTGACTAAATGATTGGCTGGCAACAAAACAAGACAAGGTTATAATGAATGAATGCTCTGTTTATTGGCAATGTCAGTGACACACACACACACAAATCAAATGGTAACCATGGTTTTGATTTGTGTTAACAGTGTGATTGTTCTCTGAAGAGCTTAACATTTTTCACTGCTGGATTAAATTAACAAATTCATAATATATATTTAGTCTTGACCTGCACACCGGATTCATTATTCAGTTGTTAAGGAGGTTGATCTTTGCTGGCGTGCACAGAGCGGTGCCAGACACTTATTAATGTTGGCCAGTGAGGTCATACATCATTTAATGCTGCTTTTAAAATAAAAGATGTTTGATGTCGGGGCGTCTCTTGGTCTCGTCTGAAGAAGAAACATTTATCCCCCGACTGAATTCAGAGAGAAAAAGTGAACTGTTCGAATTACTTGAGATGAAAACCTCACAGCCTTACAGGTGAGTCATTTTAACAACACTGCCTGCCTGAATGTGTTTCTGTCGTCATTTCTAAATAGCTATGTTCACCAGCTGCCCACAGAAAGAAGACAGGGAGAAAAGAATGAATGAAAGAAATGGAGGGTGGGGTGGTGGTGGTGGTGGTGCTGGTGGGGCTGGAAATTGGGACATGAAGGAGAGGAGGGAGAATAAATCACCCAGTGAAGAGGACGACGCCTCCTGATTGGAAAAACAGCAGGGGGATTCTCTCTCTCTCCCTTCTCTC
>JAPZEB010000017.1:10649265-10661835 GCA_029783705.1 Chaetodon striatus
GACATGAGAGTTGCATCCTTTCTTCTCGCTCCCAGAGACGAAGCAAAATGTTCCAAAATGTCAAACTATTCCTTTAAATGTAAGATTCACGTGGTGAGATTGGCCCTAAGTATGGCCGATAAGAATAAGGCTTCATTAACGATCTCCATTTTATCAATAAAAGCCAGCCTTAGAGCAGTTTGCAGGTATTGCTTGTCGATCAAACAGCATCTCTGAAGGTGGCGCTCTTTGTTTGATCATGGCGACTGCGGCTGCTCATGCTAATTAATGTGTTCCTCTGCTGCTCTGAACACACACAGCCTGCAAGAGGTCCAACACATTCATGTATGAAGACACACTGAATCAAAGCGCGGCACATATCTGTAAAGTCTGGCCAGCAGAGGAGGCGAGAGTTGGAAGAGAGTGGGTGATGAAGAGGAGAGAGGAGAGATGGAGTGACAGGAGGGGAAAGAGAGACAGACAGGGAGGTAACAGATGTGGGTGGGTGTTCCCCAGACAGGAGTGTGAGGATAGCCACTCTGAACTGAGCAGGATGAGTCATAATTCACGCTCAGACGCCCGCCCACACCAGCGCACACACACTCGCAGAGGCAGAGACACGGGGAAGTCCACTGTTGCCAAGGTAACGAGTGATTAGTGACGCAGGTGGGTCTCCGAACGGAGGGAGAGAACACCTGCTGAATGCTGAGAGGATAACACACACACACACAGACACACAGACACACATCTGGCATCAATTACATTCATCGTACTGCGTCTTTGACTTTTTCTTTCTGCTCTGTGTAAGGGTTTGTCGCTCACACACACACACTTGCTGAATTGCATACATGTATGCACACAACCAAGCTAAACAGCTGTAGCCTCATTTTCTCCCCTCTCGTTTCCTCTCATCCCTGTGTTTCTCTTCCTCCTCTTCTCTTCTTTCCTTGTCTTCTCCCCTCTTAATTTCCTCTCATCTCATCCTCTTTCATCTCCTCGCTTCCTCTCCTTTATTCTTTTGTCTCATCTCATCTCTTCTGTCATATCCTTGTTTCATCTCTTCTATTTTCCTTTCCTTTTCTCTCATCACCTTTCTCATCTCCACTCCTCCTCTCCTCTATTCTCCTTCCCTTTCCTCTCACTCCCTCATTTCTTCTTGTCTATCCTTCTTTCCACTCCTCTCATCCCCTCATTTCCTCTCCTCTATTGTCCTTAACTTTCCTCTCACTCCCTCATTTCCTCTCCTCTATTCTTCTTTCCTCTCCTCTCAGCCTGCCATTTCCTCTTATCTATTCTTCTTTCCACTCCTCTCATACCCATCTCATCTTCTGTTCTTCTTTCCTCTCCTCACCTTTCTCATCTCCTCTCCTCTATTCTTCTTTCCTCTTCTCTCATCTCCTCATTTCCTCTCCTCTGTTCTATCCTTTCCTCTCATCCCCTCATTTCCTCCTCTTTATTCTTCTTTCCTTTCCTCTCACTTCCTCATTTCCTCTCCTCTTTTCTCCTTACCTTTCCTCTCACTCCCTAATTCCCTCTCCTCTATTCTTCTTTCCTTTCCTCTCATCCCCTTATTTCCTCTCCTCTAATCTTCTCTCCACTCCTCTCTTACCCTTCTCATCTGCTCTCTTTGTTTCCTCTCCTCTATTCTCCTTCTCTCTTCCCCTCTCTCATCTCCTCATCCCATCCCTGATACCCTTTCCTGGTCTCCTCTCTTTGTTTCCTATCTTCCTTGTCTTTCCTCACATCTCATCTGCTCTCATATCTCTTTTCCTCTCTTTTCCTTTCATTTCCTTTCCTTGTTTCCCCTCCTCTCTTGGTTTTCATCTCCTTTCCTTTTATCTCCTCTGCTCTCATTTTTTGCTTTCATCTCATCCCTCTGCATCTTGTCTAATCTCCTCTCCTTTTCTTTTCTCTTCTGCTTCCTCCCCAATCCTCTCTCCTTGTCTAATCTCCTCTCCTTCCCTTTTCTTTTCTCCTCTCACCTCCTCTCATCTTGTCTCACCCCCTTTCCTTTCCTCCTCTCCTCATCTATCTTTGTAACATCACCAACTCAGCAGGGAGGAGGAGAGAGGGAATGGAGGGACTGAATTATTCATTCACATCCCCTCTCTCTTTTCTTCCATCTCTGTCTGCTGCCTCTAGTGTCTTGAATCCCCCTCCCCTCGTTCTCCTCTTTCTCCCTGTTACACCTATTTCTCTCTCATCCTGAATTTCTGCAGACGTCTCTCTCGCTCGCAGCACAAAGACCACTGAACAACTTTACATCTACTGGGTGTCAGAGAATTCACAGGGATATGGGTATCACAGCATAGACAGAGTGAAACATATACCCCCTTTCTGTTCCCTTCACACTCGCTTGTCAGACATGGGCCGTTAAAGTAAACTTTATTATCACAAGTTTAACTTTCTGATGGGGAAAGTGACTATGACAGCAAGATGAGCCAGCCGCTGTAACCTAGCAACTACAGACAAAGTTATGCACATCATTACAGAGTCTATTTTACTGCCAATTATCCACTGTGTCTAAATGGAAGAAGTGGATGTGTTTGAGGTTTCCTTATTAGTTTAAAGTGAGTCTGTGTAACTTAAATTTAACAGCAGCACGGAAAAATTATAAAGTCAGCAGTTTGACAGAGTAGTATCAGTTTCACAGCAATATCTTTTCATGAGCAATACTGGTCATAACCAGACTGAAACTTTAATATTCAGTTAGTCTAACGCCTTATTTTTAGGACCTTTTTGCCTTTATTGTGGGAATATTATTGACAGAAATGTGGGCAGAGAGGGGGAAATGACACGCAGGACTTCCCCTTAAAATATATTTTATTGCTTATGAATTAAAGTATGTGTCCAATCTTGCTTTGAGAATTTATGAGGTTTATTATGAGGACCAAAATTTAGCTTCACTATTCATGTTTCCATTCAATTTTAAAGCAAATTTTAAGCGGATAAACGCAAATTTGGCACATTTCCATCCACTGGCTTGGAGCTAATAAACTAGGCTACGTAAAACACAGCTTAGTCAGAAGTTGGAGATAAAGGCTACGCTTCATGCACGGCTGTAATCTGCCAGTATAGCAGATAAAGTAGAGGTTGCAACCAAAAAAAAACAAGTCACCTTGGCCATCTAACCCAAGCCTGCAGGAACAGCACCAGGCCATGAAGCCAATTTGACACAGTGGTATAACCACAGAATAACATAATGCAAGTGTTACGTGCTGCCATGGACCCAAAAAGACTTTTTCCCATGGACTTACATCTTTAAATGAGCGGATCAGTTTTTTTTTTTAGGTACATCAACTTCCCAGTATGAACACTTGTATTTTCCTACAATCACTTATTAAACAATCATTCAATCATTTAACTTGACACAGTGTTTGGGAAGCAGGGTTAATGGAAGTAGCATACTTGCTCTATTGGCCCATAGATGAGCAACTTTAAGGGGAATGGACAGGACCCTGCCTCTACAAGTATCCAGTTCTCTTTATACATCCATTATCTAAACCCATCTACAAGAAGAAAATAGAGGAAGGTCTTCATTCAGTTTTATTTGTTCGTTTGTGTCAGCTGCTATTGGCCATGTTTACATTATCCAGAGACAAAGACAAGTTATGTCGTACTGGGAATATCCTGGAAGACGGGGAAAAAGGAAACAGCTGATCAGTCTTGTGAGTTTAATGTTCGCAACGTCAAAACCACCAAAGTGGTTTTCAAATCCCTTTTCAGCAAAGGCCAAAACAACCTTAAGGGACCGTAAAAACTTTTTTTGTGCAGTTGAGGAAGTCTTCTCAAAGTCTGCCGTTCCCATACAGCTTTTATAATGTGATTTGCACTTGCACACAACAATATTTTAATGGATACAGCTACTGAGGGCCTCTATGATATATGTGATGCTGCTCAGTGGCTGACAGAGGTTACACTAGGCAGCCTCCAGGTGTGAATGTGTGTAACTGAGTGTGAACAGGGTTTCCCTGAATAAAGGGAGCACTGCTCTCAGTGAAACTTCCATGAATATATAGAGATTTTTAGAGGAAAAACTAAAGCAATGGACAAGGAAGCCAATTTAATTAGCAAAATGGAACAGGAGATAGACTAGAGAGATACTGAAGAAGGCAGAGGACAAAAAAACTGATTATCTGGAGAAACTAAAGTGGAATCACTGAATCAGACAAAACGCTTTTTTGTGAGCCACTTTACTGTAACATAGGACTCAAGTTTTGGCGTTTTTCCTATGTTCCCCTACTTTGGTTGCCATATAGTTGCCTTAAATGTGACAAGTGGCTTGCTCAGATTGGTTGTTGACACCCTGTGTCATCCTCGCACACAGCAGGATTTGCTCAGAGCTGTTGCAGGTGTTTCGGTGACGTTTGAGCTAAAAATTGAACCGTCGATCCCAGAGATGCATGAATGTGTCAGCGAGCTCGAGTGCTTTTGTTTGTGGACTCTTACTGGAACTAAACAGAACATTTTTGATGCCAATATGTCAAAATCTGAGAACTTTGTCTGTGACCAACATGCAAACACAGCAGCAGATCCATCCACTATTTCCTCTACTGTTATTTCCAACTAGGGAATAAAGCATATTGTTTTTTTAGTAAACAGTATTATGTAATATACCTAACTTGTTGCATGTGTGATGGGAATTTCTGTCTGTTTTGTGCCCCAGAACCATATTGTTTTGCTCATTCTTAAATCAGCCAGTATCTCTGAACTCTATGTCATTTATAATATATAAAACAATAAGAGTGTATTGAGAAACCTGCTGTCTGCATATCAAGTAACCCCACATGGACCTACAACTCAAGGTTAAGTACTTGAGGCTCTCCACAACAGCAGGGCTTGGATGTTAGTAACAGAGGGCTTCATGGACCATGGTCCTCTAAACACCTCACACATTACTATTGATCTCTCCTTAAAAGCTCCCTGTTTCAGGCCTCAGTGACATTTCATGGGGATATCCCCAGGAAGTGCTGCTCTAATATTACTGGTGTTGTTGGTACTTTGAAGTGTGAAGTAATAACAGGGAAAGTCAATTCCTGTTAGTCATGCCTTTTCTCCCAGAGTGACCCACTGTAAAAAGGCCGTAGACACTTGGATGTGTATGAAGCTTTCTTACAGCTAATAATAAAGCATTATTTCAATAACATGTTTTAAGCTGCTTCACGGAGAGGTCAGGGGTCACAAGTAGCTGCCAGAGCAGGTACAGAAGGAGGCTCAACTCATCAGTGACAATTCTCCACGCAAAATGATAACACTTGAAAATGGAAAACTCCTGCGTCAGAGCAGTTACATAATCGCTCCAGATCTTTCCCCCAAAAAGTCAGAACTACAGAGGAAGATGAGAGGAGGGGGAGAGGAGGAGCTGAGGGGATGGGGAGAGATAACTACAGAGACTGAAGGGAGAAATCCTCCAAGCAAGTTTGAATTAAGGAGGTGTTGAGCGTCAAAGATGGGTGGCGGATGGCTTGAAAATATGTTTATATAATGTGAAAACGTGGTGTTGGAAAACACTTGGCACGGTCTGAAGCAGGGTTAACAGCTCCACTGTTTAGTAAGACACCATCCACATTTGTTAGTCTACAGCTAAGTTTGTTTCTGTGATTTTAGAAATGAAAAATATGCATTTACAATGACTTTTTACCCAACTTTTTTCACATTATGTACATTTTGAGTGTCAGTTTTAAGTACTTAAAGTTGTAGGTTCGACACATCTGTTAAAAAAGGGCAAAATAAACTACTCAGAAATTAATTTAAAGGATAATATGAAGCAAAGTCATCGAATTCAAACAATGTAAGAAATAAAAAGAGGGATTACTCCCTGTAAGCCGTGCATCAAAAGCTCATGTTGTTTCATTCTCTCTAAATCTCACTTTAAACAGATCATGCAGAGCCGCCAGTCAAGCTGATTGCCATGATACCACTTCATCTCCTCTATTATCCAAACACTTAACCTACACATCATGACTGGATTTGATTAGTACCTGGAGAGCATGTGCCACCACTGTATTTATATTAGTGACTCCCAGCATTAGCACCACTTAGATCTCTCAGTCTCTTTGAATGGCACAATAAGTCACAATTCACAAGGTCACAGGAGGTCCTTGTTTGGGATTGTTCAGTGTCGCAGGTGGCTGAAGCCTATTGAGACAGAACGTAACGTGTCATTCTCTGAAAACCAGAAGGCGAAACAAACACTACAATTTCAGTCTGAGGGCTGAAACAGTAACAAAATACCTGTTGCTACCTGAAAGATTTAGATTTCAGATTGTCAAAGGATTATTTTCGCACTTTGTAAATACCAAAGAGGGACAGATATATTGACAGACTCAATACTGTCCATCCATCTCAGTGTCCCAGAATCTACTTTTGTCTCCTTACAGGCTCAGTTTTTTGGTTCGGCAGCTCCTAGACAAGAATTGCATTGACAGGCAACAGCTTGGGTCTATGTTTACTTCCTGTCAGCTGATGTCGTTTGCATGCACTGCAAAAAATTCCCACAGTAAAGAACCCATTTTGAATGTTCATGTTGTCAAGTCTGAAAAGGTCTATAAAAACTTAGACTGCGTCCGAAATCACATACTGCACCACATACCTAATATAGGTACCACCTTTCAACATACTTTTGTGTTCCTAAACAACAGTATCTATCTTTTTGGACCAGACTGTAACTACAACATCACTTCCAGAGTGCCTCCTTGCCAGCTGGGGACAGGTAACCATGGTAACCCTTGCCAACCTTGGCTCTACCAGCAATGTAAAGATAACTAAAAGATATCTTACAGTTACGTTTGCTTTGAAACGCCATCAACGTTGCAGAGCTCTCTTGGTCGCTGTCCATTAAGAATGTTCTCATCCCTTGCATTGCACTACCCAGTGTTTGCACTCTGTAAGACTGCAAACTGTAATAATTCACCGGAGATTGTGTATTACGTACCACTGGTTTCATACTAAGGTTTCTGACATGCTAGAAAATCTCACATACTGTTTTAGCGTACTAAATAGCTTCATCGTATGGGATTTCGGACACAGCATTAGTCTTGGGTTCTTCACACTGTTTGTAGTGCATCCAACCACACATTTTTCTGCTGTTTACTATCAGATGCAAATGACAAGGAAGCACCTTCACAATACAAAGTCAGTGGGGTGTGTTAGGTCAGGTGTATTAGGTGTTATTGCGCTCCATCTCTCTAGTCTAGCGCGAGTAGGGCAAAACATAAAGTACACCCAGGACAGGTTTTCAGTCTATCCCTGGGGTGACAAATACTAAGGCTGTCAAAATAATGCGTTTCTATGAATTTATCTCAGAAAAAGTAATGTGTCAAAAAAGCAGCGCTGATTAATCGTATTTTGTGATGCCCTTTGACCTGGTCCGTCACTGGAGGCCATAGTGGCTTTGTCACATGATGGAGGCAGACCAGACGATGCTGCCAGCCAGCCTCATCAAGCCACACTTGACCAGGCGTTCAGATGAAAACTGAGCAAGTCTACCTGTGACCGACTACCTAACTCCCTTAAAAAATGGATTGCAGTGGACTGCACACCAGTTTCGGTGGTAGACGACAGAGGGACAATTGTGTCCAAAATCCAGCGGCTTAACTTGTTAATGCTGCTGATCTTCACACTCTATTGTTCATTTGTTTGATATGTTAAACTGTTGTGTCGTTATCCAAATTGTTGGATTCCTTGAGGAAGTATGTGACAAATCTCTGCTGAGGTGTAAAATGAATGTACAGAGCAGTCCTGTGCAGTGCAACCCAGTGCAATCACTGCAGTACAGTATAGTGCTGGAGATGGATAGTACTGTACTGACTGGACCATTGACAGAGAAATATAATGCGTCAGTCAATACGAATTAATTTACTCTGTCTTCCGCTGTGTGTGTGTGTATTGCAGCGATCTCGGTCAGAAAAGCACTTAGAATTAAATGGTTTTCCTCAACAGCCGCACAGCTCCACTCAGCTCAACCACAACCTCCAGCCCACTGCTCCTCTGACAGCAGTACTTCCCAGTGTACCGGCCCTTTGATGACTAATGGCTGATTTTATTCTCATGCCTCTGCATTTTCACATCGCTGTAAACTGCTGGACTCTCTGTAATGAGTCAGTTACGTCTCCGGCGGGTCATTTGTTTGATTGTGCTGGCAATTCTGTCAAAACTCCTTGGCATCATATACAACTAGACTGCACACTTGAGTTAGTTTTAACGCGCTCGGTCTTTGCTGTTACAAATTAAAACACTTTAAAAATGTTTTGTTCTGCTAGTTACAGCAACAAAAGTAGTGACAATATGTCAACTATCTGCTCCATATTTTCCCAAAGAAGGAGATTAGAGCCCGTTGATGACAGATGCATTATTTTTCAGCGCAGCCCACTGAGTAAGACACAAAATTAGTTTTGAATAACAGGAACAGAGAGCGTAGGTAGATAATGTGACAAGAGATAAAACTTTGCTCAGCATTCACGACTCAACAAAGCAGAATGTTTTCAGTGCCACCCACAGTCGTGCACATGTTGGGCGAGAACTTGAGCTTATCTTTCTCTGCAGCATGTGCAGTCAGCTGTAGTCTGAGTAAAATAATGTCTAATTTCAGCTATTTTGTTCTGAAAAAATGTGCTATCCCTCACACCTCTCGCTGGTGACAAGTTCACAGTTGGATAGAGGAGGAGGGTGACCGGCGAGGTAGTGGATTTTTGGAAGAGGATTTATTGGCTCGGTTGGGGGGAAAAAAAAAGAAACTCAAAAGGCTAACAAATTCAACATATTCAACAGAAACTTTTACTCAAAATCTGAGGTGATACAGCACGTGTCCCTTTTCCATCTGTCTATAAGTTAGATAAATAACAGCGTGACATGACAGTAGGCTGTGTATAGAGGCAGCGTTCTTAAAATAACTGCTCTAACTGGTGGAAACACGTTTCTAAAGCTGACAGTATAGACCTGTGACTAATCTGTTTTCCCTACATTGCTGCATTAGAGGCACCTTGTATACAGTATGTGCATGTGTGTACAGTAATTCCTCTCATTCTCATTCAGCCCAAGAGGCTGTAACGTAATACAGATCTAAGAGCAACACTCCTCACAGGTGAAGGTGTGGTTTGAGAGGACTGCAGACGTGAATACAGCACATCAACACTGATTCTATAACCATGTTACGACTGCGCCCATTACCTCAAGCATCAGAGAGAACAGGCTAATGGATTTCAGATGACAAATTCATTTAAAATGATATAAAAAGGCATGAAATTGCTCCCTGTCTTCTAATTTCACAAGAGCCAGTTTATCAGCGAGTATTATATTGATGTTAACCAACAAAACACAATATAAAAAGCCTTTTTATCAGAGGTGAAGCCTTTTAGTTTCTCATTCTGCCCCGTCTAATTGCTCCGAGCCAGCTTCAATGAATTCACTTTTTACTGCCATTTTAAAAAAGTTATAATAATAGTGAGCGTGGGGCTGAGAGCCAAGGGAAAGTGTTGACAATAAGAAAAATTCAGCAGACCTGCTGCAGTTTTACTCGCAGAGTACATCCTCCACCCGCAACCCAACTGTTTTCATTTGACCTTACTGGCTAAAGTTTCTCTTGAACTGGTGGTATGTGTTGGTCAGCATGCTGGTTTTTGCATATTCCTGCATATTCTGCAGTTTTCGGATTAAAAGAGTTTGCTTGCCCGGTGAATAATCACCTACAGTGACCTATGTGGGACAGTATTCATGGGGGTGTTCACCACCTCATGTCGAAATTCACTATCACAGCGTTTTTGTGCGATATGACTCCACTGTACCTTAGTTACCATAGTTTAAACTAAAGGACTTGAAGCATTTGGTGGATTAAAACAAGTGTATTCTTTGGTTGAGGATTGAAACTGACTGACACACACTGTATGGAAAGGCAATTCAACCATGTGACTCACATGACAACAAAATATAAGACAAGAAAATGGAAAAAGAAAATGTATTTGCTGGCAAGGGCGCAACATATGAGCAGCTTTAGTGTTGGACCTCATGACCTCATCAGTCCATCACACACACACAGAGCTCCAGACAGAGGCTTAAGAGTGACGCCTGACTTATCAGCTACCGTGTGTGTGTATTCTCATCATCAGAACAAATTCAGCAGCTGTGTAAGAACACTGTTGGACTCAGGAATCATGGTGATCATGAACTGACACTAAAATCCCTCCACATTCAGAATCACACAGCAGCACCCTAAATCCTGTCTGGATAGGATTAGTTTAGCATCGGTTGGATCATTTATGCCCGTCCTAAAATCTGTCAGTCATATCTGTGGTATTTTTGGACTGTTGAGAAATGACAGCCTCTTTTGTCTTGTGCATCACCCACACATCCATTGAAATTATTGTGACTACCATTAAATCGACGCTCAAAAAAGTCAGTTAAAGTAAGTTCTACTGAGGCAAATAAGAAACTGATGTATTTTAATACTGAATTTAAACACCACTGAATTCATAGCATTGAAATATTTTAATTACAAAAAACAGCTCTAAATTTATTTGCTCTGATATCACCTCTTTTACATGAAAATATTAAATTTCTTGATTTGCCATTTAAAAAAAAGTATTTTAGTATATGTTTTCAATGTTCACAAATTCAGATCCAAAAATAATTAAAAAAAAAAAAAAAAACTTCAATTTTTGAATTGGAATTTGACAAATTGAATTTGAGCAACCTCATTATTTTTTCTGAAATTCTGACACTTGAATTTTTGGGATTAAAATTGGTAAACATTGACAAGAAATACAAATTCAGATCCAAACATTAAAAAACATTTTTTTTTTTCTTTTAGTTGAATTTTTGGATCTGAATTCAACCAACTGAATTTTGGCAACCTCAATTTTTTTTTCCTGAAACTGAATTCTTTTAGATCAAAATTGGTGAACATTGACAAACATATAATCAAATTCTTTGTTTGAATTTGCAAATCAAGAGATTTTATTATTTTAAGTTTAAATAAATAAATAAATTCAGATACATGGCTTCCAAGTAAAATATCTCAATGCTGAATTCACTGGTGATCAAATTTTAATATAAAGTATTCATAAGCTGTTTAAATTGAAATACTGATGTCTCTTAAATGCTTCCATATATTTCCTATTGATTAGCCATGTTTCTTCTAACAAACTGCCAAATTAATTTTCTTTTCAAAAGTCGCAAATAATATAACTGTGTTCATTTAAATAATGAGGAAGCCAAAGCAAAGGATAAAAAGGTAAATTTACAACCACAGTTGACACCAAAATTATTGTGTATTTGGACAACTGTGTCAGTGACAGTCCTGACAGATTGTTATAGTTTTTGAGTCTTTTCAACGACTCTCTTTAGAGGTAAAGCAAGTGATGGTGCATGTCATGATCCTGCTCCCTCTCTCTATACTCAGGACAGATGCACACAGCTGTTGCCAGTGTAAAGAGTATCTTACCTGGGTCAACTTTGCCCAAAACGGCCTTTATTCTCTTCTCTGCTATCCTCATTATGAACTCATAGTCCATGGCTAACCAACCTGTACACACCAGCCCACTGAAAACTCACTTCTTAAACCACCAGGAGTCCCCCCAGTGCGGCCTCAGACGAGGACACACACGCAAACACATATACACATAGTGAGTGGGACAGATATGGCGATTATGTCATGCGAGGCTGTCATCAAGCAAAAGGTTAACCCAGACAAGGGAAGACTAAAAGTCAGCTCAAGTGTGTGTGAGGGAGAGGTGGAACAAAAGAAAGAAGGGGCGATAAAGAGACGAGGTGCCAAGAAAAGCTATAGAGTGGGAACTCATCAGAAACGTAAGCTGCTTAGCTTTCACATCAGTGTTTACATTGTTTTGGAGGATAAACTGTTTTCATGCTTAAGACCAAGAAGTCTACAAAGGATGACAGCTAATGAGCTTGCATGCCAACATCTATGTGATATGGAAAGCTCTGGGGAACGCTAGCAAGTGCACCTGAAGTTTTCTATATTTATCTAGTCTAAGAATAGAATATCGCCAGCCTTATGCTATAATACTGCAGTATTATAGTCCAGTGACTGTGTATATTCAGCATCTCCAGCCTGGCCAATTAAACACTTTTTATGCAGCAAGTCAGAGAGGGAGACTGAGTTGTTGTCAAGTGTTTCTCTGCTTCTTATCATTCAGTCTGCGAAAACACTTCTTAGTGGAGCCTTTGATGCCCTGCTGCTTTTTAAGTGCACTTGGAAAAATAACACTCAGCACTCACTCTCTCTTGACAGAAACCTGGAGCGAAAGCCGTCCAAACACACTCGCACATTCTCTCATTCACCTTTCCACTTTTACTCATTGCTTCATTTTGAAAATTATAGTGTTTCCACTGCTGAACACAGTCACACTGTAATCAACAGTGCAACGCTCTCTTAAGGTTTTTTTCTTTGTTTGACACCCTTCAGTAACCACACTCATTCACCTTGATACTGTCGTTTCAAAGCAGAAACTGTTTGGTAGATGACAGTTTCAGGGTCTAAACATTTGTAGCAGAAATATGTCAAGAAATATTACGAAAGGAATGAAATTCCAGTTATTCTGGAGCGCTCTCTCCAGAATTAAGAGTTGTATGCAG
>JAPZEB010000017.1:10720199-10734493 GCA_029783705.1 Chaetodon striatus
AAAGAAAGACAGAAAAACTAATAAAAACGGAATCAAATTTAATGCTGGTTCACACACACACACACACACACACACACACACAAACACAAACACAAACACACACACTATAATCTTATTGAAATAAAATAAAATAGATTTTATTCCCGTAAAAAGGCAAAATCCAATAAGGGAAACCATCTCAGACTTTATTAAAGCTGCTTTTAATTTTACATACAATTCAGAATTACATATTTACAAATATACAGATATGTCTCATTATTATAATATCTTTATATCAACACCATACTCAATAGATACAATAGGAAAATAAAGACAGTGGTCGCTGCAATGTGCTGCATAAAACTAAAAAATAGAACCCTTCTCATCTCTCCAGCCTCCAGTTCAAAAAGTACAAATTATTCAATAATCTTTATTGTGTGATCAAGAGAGAACACTGAAAAGTTTAGTGCCCGTGTAGCTTTCAGGAGGGCAGAAAATAAACTCTCACAAAATACAACAGTGCCTGGTAAAAAAGACTTGCCCTGTTCAGGACTTTGATATGAGAGGTTTATGAAGAACATGCGACGAAGAGAGATGAGATACAGAGAGACAAGGAGACTCGCAAAAACCATGATCCTCTTCACAATGTACATGCTCTCTAGGAAAACAATGTTAGGTATAGAGGACACGTCTGTACAAGTGTAACATACATATCTCAGTCTTACAGAACTTACACAGATCAACACATAAAGCCAGCCACAGTTTACTCGCTGGTTTAGCTCACAGTTTGACACAGAAAGGCCTTCCTTTTTCTGGAGAAGAATCTTCCCTTTCATAGGGACGACATGCGTGTTGTGATTAGAGAAGAAAAGAGGTTCTCAGCGAAAAGAGCTCGAGAAAACAACCACAAGCACTAATCATAGCCAGGGGCCGAATTTAAAGGGATAGTTTGAATATTTTGAAGTGGGGTTGTATGGGGTATTGATTCATAGTCAGTGTATTACACAGAGAAGATTTAAGTTGGCACGCTCCCGGTTTGGAGAAGCAGGCTGGAGCTAAGCAATATGCTGCTGTGGATGGGGGCCAGTAACAAAATATTTTTTATCCACCTAAAAAAGTCCCACCTATAAAATAAATCAATATCAGTTTAATAGTATGCTATATTGAGAGTATTTTCACAACTTCACCTTTCAGTCAGACAGCCTGTTCTGACGGGGAAGCCTTTGACAGCTTTAGTTCCACAAAGTCACCAGACTCCATTGAGAAAAACAGTGATTTGAGCTCACCGAACATGGGAGGTGCTGGTCTAAACTTGCTTCAATCAGTGAGTTAGTTTGTGTGATTGTGTAACTTTGCTGAATCAAGACGTACTCTTTTAATCACCAAAGTCACACAATGACACAAACTAACTAACTGATTGAGGCAGCAGTAGACCAGCAGCTCCTGTGGTCAGTAATGTTAAATCACTGTTTTTCTCAATGGACTCTGGCTATGGAAGAGAGCAATATGATGGTTTAATTTTCCCGCTGGAAATCACTGTCTGACATTAACGTAAAATGGTAAAGACATCATAATTATTGCACACACTTAAACTGATATTGTTTTTTTAGGTGTGATTTTTTTTTTGGTGAATCAAACAAATACATTTATTGCTGACCCCCTCACAGCAGTACATTGCTTAGTTTCCATGCCAGATTCCAGCCTGCTTTTCCAAACTGGGGGCGTGCTGACTGATATCTATTGTATGTCATACACTGTCTATGGATAAATACTATATACAACTCCACTTTGAAAAAAACAAACTATTCCTTTAACAAAACCACAGTGGTGTTTAACAGTGGCGGAGCGAACAACTTATTTTATATAATAAAACAGGTGGGGCTGGTTTGAGTGGAACAGCATGCTGCATTTTTTATGTTTTAATAACAGAGTCACACATTCAACATTAAAGATGGCAAAAAGGAACAGATTGTTTTACAGTGCACCATGTGGATACAGTAGAAATTTTGGGGGTATAAAAAATATGTTCACCCTTGAAAAACAAGGTAAGAAAAAGGTGTCATTCAGTGTTAGAAATAGCACAGATTTCTTGTGTGTGTGTCGGTCACAGCAGCTGGTTGTCAGAGGTGTGCTATGCACCCGCATCAACATCTTCGTTTCCACTCTAGGGCCAGCTAGGGCTAACTTATGTTACTCACCACCCCTGCTGTGTAATTCACACAACAAGTCAGACTTTTGTCATTATTTTTTTTGCACCTTGTCATTCGATTACTCAGCTACATCATGGTAAATAAACAAATACTGTCATTGAGCTGGTGGTGCAAACATGTTAAGAAAGGTCTGGGCCCCGCTTCGCCCTGCTTGTACAGAAGTGGCTACTGTCACATGCCTTAGTGGGGCTGGGAGCAGAGGGAGGGGACAAAGCCTGCTTTTGTTGCTGCAGTGCACACCAAAGAAAGGTGAGAGCAGTGGCCCTGAAGCCAAAATTGGATTTATATGCAGAGTTTTTAGAGTGTTTGTTTCTGTTTATCTGACCAGGGGTTCCTAAACTGGGTGTCATCAATTAAAGGCATAGTTTTTTTTAAAAGGGCTGTATGGGGTACTGATCCGTAGTCAGTGTATTACATTAAGTAGATATCAGTCAGCATGACCCCAGTTTGGAGAAGCAGGCTGGAGTCTAACGGAAGCTAAGCAGTGTACTGCTGTGGATGGGAGCAGCAACAAAGTTTTTTTTTATCCACCTAAAAAAGTACCACCTATAGAAAATTCAATATCAGTTTAATAGTATGCTATATTGAGAGTATTTTCACAACTTTACCTTTCTGTATGCCAGCCCCTTCTAACTAGGGAAGCCGTTAACGGCCTTAATTCACCACCTTTGCCCTGATCAAAGTCACCAGACTCCATTGACAAAAACAGTAATTTTAGCTCACTGAACACAGGAGCTGCTGGTCTACTGCTGCTTCAGTCAGTTAGTTAGTTTGTGTTATTATGTGACTTTGGTGACCCTAAACCAATCCTTTAAAACCCAAAAGTCACACAATAACACAAACAAACTAACTGTTCGAGGCAGCAGAAGACCAGCAGCTCCTGTGTTCAGCTATGTTAAATCACTGTTTTTCTCAAAGGAGTCTGGCTTTGAAGTGAGCGATATAACAGCTTCATTTCAACATAACATACACTTAAACTGTTATAGAGTTTTTCAGGTTTGAATTCCTTTAGGTGGATAAAATCTATTTTGTTGCAGACAGAAATACATAGCCTCTACTCCAGCCTGCTTCTCCAAACTGGGAGTGTCCTGACTGTATCTACTGTATGTAATACACTGCCTTTGGAAGGTACCTCATACAACCCCACTTCAAAGAATCTGAACTATCCCTTTAACTTTACCTGACTATAAATTAATTCAGCAGGTAAATGCATGACTTTGCTAAAATATCCCTACATGGGAGCCTGTGTGCCTCTCTGACCCAGCTGCTGTCTGTGGCTTACTAGCCACTGTGGGAGGTTGTGACATAAGCTTGTTGGATTTGAGCTGAAGCACACACGTGCAAGAATGCTCACACACAAAGACATGTAGTCAACACAAGCAGGTATGCAGTCACACCTGCCTGCCCACGCAACTTCTTGGGCTTCCTGAGAGGTAAATCCAGAGCAGTTCAGAGGCGAGTTAGACAATTACTCTTGGGGGAAAAAAAAGAAAATAGAGGTTCAAAAGTTGTTCCAAGCTGCCGCGCTCTGTAAGTGATTGTATGTGTAGCTGGAGAAGTGCATGACATTTGACCACCAGGTAGTGCTGTTGGTGACATTCACCCGGTGATACATTTAACTGCATTTCGTACATACCGTGAAACTAGGGAACAGGAAGCTCTTGTTAACAACAAGGGAGGAATACAGCATCCTTGAATGAGGAAAAATTAAAACTACTTTGACACCACTGGCCCGCCAGAAACTACAAGGGATTTAACACACTTCACCCAGTATGTGTCCCACATACAAAAACATGACAAGACTTACAGTAACACGCCCTGCAAATCTGACCTGCCCAGAGATGCTCCAAGATGCACCCAAAGCATTTTTCTTGTTGCAGCCAGCTGCCAGTTTTCACAGTGTACGATTAATGTTTGACACTAAAGCATCATGTGAAATACCGGTCTGATAGTATCTGTACCTGTAGATGTTTCACACAAGAATCTGTCGCTATGCTGTGATGTTATCCACTTGAAGGGGTTCAGTTTGGCGAGCTGTTGAGAGCTCACGCTTAGTGCAGATATTCTTTAAATGTGTCCACTTCAATGCTACATATTAAGGATTAAATATAAGACTGAAGACATTTAGCTTTTCTCTGATTACAGATACTGTGATCTTTAACAAAGGCCTGACAGAAGGTTATACATCACATGACTGTAACATGTATGTCGAGGAACCATTTTTCCCTGATATTTTCTGCCACTGGAATGAACTGTGAAAATACTTAATTTTCTATCGACGTGATAACTTTCAAGGTAAAAAGAAGAGCTGTTTTCCATTAGCGTGAGACTCACAGGTGGCTGTAAATACTCAGAGAAGGTGGGGTATAGTCAACCATCAGCTAAACACTGGTAACATTCGCTGATACGGTGATGGTTTAGATTTTTGGTTTGATCCGACAAACTGTGATGTTGATGGTGTGTGACGACACACTTTAATTCTGTCCTCCTGCAGGTTTTTGTAATTCCACACGGAAATCGTTTCAGGTGTAGGGGTAGAGCTGGGACAGTGCTGGCAGGTCAGGGTTTGATGTAGGAGAAGCTGGTGTAGGTCTCACTGCAGCTGGAAGAAGTGCTGAGGTTCCCAGAGACGCTGCCATCTGCAGGACAAACACACAAACAACAACAGTGCTGACTTCATTTATTCCAGATAAACAGCAGCTGTGTTTATATAGAGTCAAACACCGATTACTTGTCAGTTGCCATTTTGTTACACTTCATTATTCAATTAGACATTGTGTTGATGTTATACCAGCCTTATACCAAAACACTTTTCAAGCAATTTCACTGTTGCAGACAAATTTACTATGTCGGCATAAAATCGATTGGTGTATGCTATAAGATCTGATCTGTTCCTTTCAGACAGCCTTTTCCTTATCTTGACATACTCATGAGATGTTTCATATGACTGTAAGTTTTTTAGTGAATAGTGAAGTTCAATGATGTCGGCATTGTCAACAACTCATAAGTACGTGCTCTCTGCAGCACCAAACAGGAAGCAGCAAACCAGGTAGACAGTAAACATGGAGGGGACTCCAGGGAGGTGCAAGAACGTGTACAAGTGTCAGTTTTGTTGAACTGTGGAAAAGGAGGAGAATCTGGTGGAGTTGTGGAGTGAACAAGAGTCAGAGTTTGATTCAGCGTATATCTGATCCACCAACCAGCACTTATTTTAGTGGGAAATCTTATTTCTGAAACAGTTTGCCTCTCGTTCCTTCAGTCTCCTCCCTCTAAGATCACCAACGGAAGCTGGCAGCGGGTTGAGGCGACAAAATCCAAAATGTAGAGTTTGTACACAAATACAGCTTATCTTTATGGATTATACTGATGCTGAAGTGACAAGAATACCATCGACATATGACGTTTTTTATCTTGTGTTTCTAGAGTTATGTTTTTTGCAGAGACATAAGGTATTATTGATTGATTGGTGTAATATTTACCACCAGGGGCAGGATGGGAAATGTTCTCAAAAGAAGTCTAGTTGTAGTCCTGCAAACAGTGACCCTTCAAGATCCCCAGTCTTATAGTGTTTGACTAAAAACCTACATTGTCTTCAGATGTGAGAGGGAGTCAGACTTCAGTCTTTTTAAGTCTCCTCAGAGTCTTCTAGTATAAGATTTCTTTTCAGGAGGTGTTATTAGGAGTTATTCTGCTCTAACCAATCAGCAGGAACTGAAAAACCTGAGGTGTGGGCTGTGATTCAAGAGGAAGAACACATTACCACTTCAAAGCATTGAAGAGCAGTTGTCAATAGACCCAGAATAGTATATATGGACACATACCTGAGCTGCTGAGTGACTGGGATGACTTGGACTCTGAGATGAGGCTGAGGAGGTTTGCTGCTGCCACCCAGCCCTCCTTACTGCTGCGAAGGTTCTTCACAAACCTACAGATGGTTAAACAAACAGTGACTTCACTTAACAATGTATATATCTTTTCATATAGCCTCATTTGTAGGCATTATTGCACATAATTTATAAGGATTTGGGGATTTTTTTTTGTCCAGAATTTAAGGATACATTCAGGACAGTGAAATCAGGAATCAAACTGTAGCTCTGACATAGAATTTAAAGATTTTTAACAACTTCTGGGACATAATTCAGGTTGCTTTAATAATGTTATACAGTCTGGTTTACACTATTTGGGCTGAAAACCACAAGCTGTTGTAGTGACCATGAAATAAAATGGAAAATACATTCTGTCAAGTGGCTCTTTTATAAAATCCCATAACATACCCAGATTTCACAACTTCAAATTCCATGACATATAACAATTTCCATAACTGAATGAAGTCCAAAAGGAGGTTTCTTGCAGATGCTTAATATATTTATAATATAATATATTTATAAGTAATATAAATATTTTTCAGGTCTGCATTAAAATTGAATTTGGATTCTTTTGATTGGAGAAAACAAGATATTTACCACTGTCCCTCCTCTCCTTCTCTGATTAGCTGGACCATGTCTCCACTCTTGACAGACAGCTCCTGAGGTCCCGCCTTCTCGCAGTCTGCTACCACTGTATACTTTCCTGGAGCCTAAAGGGTCAAAGGTCACCAAAGACAGTCTACTAGAGGTGGCAAAACATGGTAAATCATATACTCTAATCAAAGTCTTCAGGTTCAGGCTCACCAGCTTCCTTCCTACTTCGTCCTCGGGGTCAGAGTTCATGGGGTCCTCGCCACTGGAGTACCCATCATTCTCCTCTGAGGCATCCACCGAGAGAGACACCTTGTTCCAGCCTGTAAGCGTGTGGTGGTACGGAGAGAACAGAAGCATACACAGGTTAGGTGATTTGGAAGCAAAGAAGGGATATGTAATAATCAGAAGTGGGAGGTGACTTGAGGAATCTGTTTCACAGGCACTCCCGCTCCACGTGGCATTAATGTGCTTCCTAGGACACTAATTAGAGAACTCAAAACACGAAGAATGATGCAGACACAGTGACTGTGCTTCTCAGAGTGTATAGTAGGAATAGTTATGGCTGGGATATAAGTAGGATACATGTTCTTAAGTGAATGTGAATTTTGCCAGGAGCAAACTGAATGCCACTTGGAGAGAGAGTCCCAGTTACTCAAATATCTCCCATCAGGAGCAAAAAAACACAAGATCTCTGTCGAAACATGTTTATCTGACAAATCAATACATTTACACACACACACACATACACACACAGCCAAAGGTCAAACCTCCAAAATCCAAGAGAAGATCAATGATCGAGCAGGTGGACCCCAGTAAAACACACGCCAATGTAAATCAAGGATTCATGATCAAAGAACGCAGAGATCTGAATCACCTGGATTTATTTCAAGGCTGATCTGACTGCTGGTACTGGCACATACGTCCTAATTCTCAACCACTAACCCAAAACACCCAAAGTAGAAGAGGAGAGAATGATTGATTTGATTAAGAGTAGTTATCTTACAAAAATCAGTGTCATGTAGCCTTGCATTGAGACTTTATTTTTTATTTACAAGTAAAAAGAGTAGAAAAGGCTTTTGATTGATACTCATCTCATGTAAAATGGAAAATAAGACAATAACACTCAATACAAGGCTAAATGACGGGCAAATGGATATTTTGCTGCACTTTACCTCTGGTCAAATCAATCACGACCACCACAAACCACAGCACAGCTACACCCACAGCTGCTGATCCTCACAGCGGCTCTGTACCTTGCCGCTTGCTCTGTAACAGACTAGAGGTACTCATCCATTTGACTCTGCTCAGAGTGACATGGGGAGCTGGCTCTAGACGGGGAGAGACAGCCAGCGAGTCAGTGAGACAGCCAACTAGTCCTGCAGTGTGATAGCTGGGTCAGTCATTAAAATGGAGCAGGAGAAAAACTACAGGTGTATTCAGGCTCCAAATCACAGGAAATACACAAGGATTCTCCCCACTGACATGGTTAGTAAAGAAATCAAACAATTTCTCAGTCAGTCATTCATCCATTGACTTTTGTTAAGTGTACCCAGTGAAAATGGACACAGCATCTTCACAAACAAACAGAATTTTTCACTTTCTTGCAAGAGTAAGATGAGAAGATTGATCCCACGCTCATTTCTGTATGGTGCATAGCTGGAGCCAACAGCCAGTTAGCTTAGCTTAGCATAAAGACTGGAAACAGGGGGAAACTGCTAGCCTGGCTATGTATAAGCGTAACAAAATCTTCCTGTTTTTCTGTGCCTAAATCAAAGCCAGCCGTTTCCCCTAGGTGGCAGCCTCCACAGCTAAAAAAACGAGGCTAATGGAAAGGTGCCAAAAACTGCAGTTCTTCTAAAGACCACTTGAGGCTGACTCCAACAATGAGACAATCCCCATAGACCCCCCCCATGTCAAAATGCCCAACTTAACAGCAGAAATTAACATGTTTACAGCCTGGTACAAAAAACAGTTTTTGTCTCTATAGCTTATATCCCGCTTCATGACAACTGTACAGGCAAAAATAAAGGTTGTGGCCACTTAGATAAACAGGTAAGTGAAGTCCTTTGACAAATCGCTGCCACAGCGACAACATTTGTCAGGATGGTAACATAACAGTGGCATAGCCCCAGAGTTTATGCCACGAGTTTTGGCATTGCTGTCTTTTTTATCATTTGGTCCTCTGACCCTATAAGCAGTCCAATATTCACTTTTCCATTTAACATGGTTTTAAGCTGTTTTTTTTTTTTTGTTTTTTTTACTGCAGTTAACAGTAGCTGTAAATGCAGCGTACTAACTCAGCTAGCACCTAGCATTTGGGTTATCTACGCCCTCTCCTCTTAATATGGTCACTTCTGCGTGACATCATGTTAGCCAGACCCACTGTGTTATACTGTCTATGGTCTTCTGCTGTTTCCAGTCATTATGCTAATATAAGCTAACTTTTAGCAAGAACTTAACACATTTCCAAATGTTAAAGGTACAAGACATGTGATTAAGTCATAATGATCATGACCTGTGAAAAAATGTTATCTCTCTCTCACTCTCTTTGTGAAGATAGACAGACAGATAGATAGATAGACAGATAGATAGATAGACAGATGCAGACATATATATAGTAGAGCATCTGCAGGTTTCAGAGAGCCAAAAAAAAGACTTTTGGAAACATTAATTGGTCTAAATGTGTGCAGACTGGCTACAGATTGATTGGCAGGTAGAGCTGGGTTTAGGACTTTTTGAACCATTTATATTACTAATTTGATAACTTCCAGGACCTGCAGATAGTCTGTGTGAGCACAACACATTTCTCCCTCCACACACTGTCATGGCAAATGGAGGGTGGCAGTATGAAGAACAGCGTCTGCTGATGGATCAACGTCATATCGAGTTAGGTCCTTCTATTTGAGACACAAGTGAAGTCTACATGATGAAAACACACAAGACTGGACTATGCCTTAGTAGTAAGAGATGGGACCATGAATGTTGGCATCTAGAATTAGATGGGCCCGATGTTATGGGATGACATTATACCTTTGAACCCAAACGGTGTGGGGTCACTCTTGACCAAGTGGCGTTTGGAGTTGTGCTCGGGGCTCAGGGCCGAGCCTGGCCACACAGGCAGAAAACAGGGAAGAGAGGGAAGAAGAAGAAGAAGAGAGAGGTAAGAAGGAGAACGGCCTCAGATATTTAACACTTTTATTAAATGCTTCCCCAGAATTTTATACTTCCCTTGAGGTCTATTTGCAGAAAATATAATATCTCCAACCATTGTTATGCTGACGACTCCCAGCTGTACCTCCCACTGAAACCTTGTGATCCATGCAGTGTTAACTCCCTTTGACACTGCTTGAATCCTGGATGGCTAAAAGCTTTCTCCAACAAAAGCAGAATTAATCTAATCTTTGGCCCCGCAGTCAACTCTGCAACCACAATTAAATTCTGACACCAGCCAGACTTCAGAGAGACCATATTTTCCCTGTACTGGCCTCTCTTAACTGGTTACCAGTGAAGTACTGAGTTGATGTAATGATTCATTTATTTGTTTTTGAGGCAATGCATGAGCTGGCACCAGGTTACATCTCTGAACTGCTCATCCCCTATTCCTTCTCCGAACTCCTCAGGTCTACTGACCAATCACTGCTCTCTATTCCGCGCACACAGTTGAAAGGCATTTCTCATCCCAAAGGTGACTGAACATTCCCAGTTGCTGGCCCTAAAATGGTTTCAATGGTTTTCCACAAACAACTAGATCTTCCCCTTACACTGATGCCTTCAAACCTGTCTTAAGACCCATCTCTTTTCTATAGCCTGTATCATCATAAACAGATGCCTAAACCAAATTGACATTGTATTTTTTTGTTGTTGTTTGTGCAATGCTGTTTTTGTGTCATCATTTTATCAAAACATTGTATGCTATTTTTAAATTTACGCCGTTCTTATTTGCGATTGTTCTTATTTGATCATTGCTCTGGTTTATTTAATCTCTTTGTAAAGCGCTTTGGTCAGTTTTTAAATATCTAAACCAGTGAAAAGCTTGTACATATTGTAACTAATGTGACCTACAGTCTTTGTTTAGCATCAGCCAAAAATTGCCATTCCTCCGAGGAGCTGTGGGCAGGGGGAAGTGGTAGCATGGGCTCCTCCCGTGCTACGATATATGCATTTTAAAAACAAAACGGAAGTTCTCAATATGTAAAAAAAAAATACAAATATCAAATATCAAAGTCATCTGTCTCAAGTCATGAATACCAGGTCAAAGTCAAGTCGAGTTTTTTTTTATCAGTGTTAATCAAGCAAGTCTCAAGTCCTCAAATTTGTGACTCAAGTCAAATCATGTAACTCGAGTCCCCCACCTCTGGCAGCAAGGACATAGCCTTTGTACATGGGGCACCAGCTCTACCAGGTGAGCTACCAGGTGCCCCACATGCCGTATATAACTTATGTCAATTTGATACTACTGCTGCTACTGTGAGCTGATGTATGTACAATAACTTCTACATCACTGTTAAAGATCTGGTTTATCTAATGCAGAGGAAACTACAGCATGTGCAATGCTATACTTTTACCACCAGGGGGCAGAGTGTCTGCAGCATAAAAGCAACGCTCACCAATTCACATCACAGTGAGGGCCAATTACACTGCATCAAGTTCTGATTGAAGTTCGACAGGGGGCAATAGCTGACCTTTAATTAAAAACACTGTGTTTAATATAGAGCTGATGATAGTTGCACTGGCTGCATGGAAAACACTGTCTATTCTTATCCATTTAATTGAAAGGTCCATTTTGGTGCCTCTTGAATTCAACTTTTCATTTGTTAAAATGCAACAGCTACACAGCCTGAATAATGACACCAAACTGGTCTAAGCTTTGTGTGCCTGTTTTAAAGACCTTCTTAGGTCTGCTAACATTACCTTTCGGACTCTTGAGATTGCTGAAGCCCTGCAAAGTAAAACGCTTTTTAGCCACTGAAGACCTGTCAGTGGTTGGACTGGTCACTGGTTCATCTGGAAACAATGGTTTGAAATGGAAAGCAGGAGGAAAAGAAAAAGAGTGTTGTAATCGTGGAGAAATAAATGTAACCCCCAAAAAGAAAAAAAAAAGAGGTAGAGAGACAGAAAGAGGAACCATGAGGATGAAGGTGATAAAGAAAAGAAGATCAGTGAGTTTACACTGCAGCTTTCAGCCATAGTTGACTAAGAATTAACTAACTGTATGTCAGTGCATCCAAAATTTACCTTTATGTTTGGGTGACGAAGAGGAGTCAGACACCGAGCTCGTCTCCGCCTTCTTCTCCTCTTGCTTCTTCTGGTTTTTCTGGCCGCTGCTACGAAAGGGACTGGGAAAGAGAAGAAAACAGCAATAAATAAAAGGCATCTTATCTGTGGGTGTGCCTTAACATACAGTATATAAGGTCAGACACCAACCTCAGGGAGATGGAGGTGTTGTTGCTGGTGGGACTCGGAGAAACAGAGTCAGAGCTCTTCTGCTGCTTGGCATCTAAAACATGAACCGCAGTTGAAAGCAGAAGGTTGTGCAAAAGACATAAATGAAGAGATACTAACGGGCTTGTGCAGCTCTGTGTTTTTACAATACCTCGGCAGGCTTTGAGCTGTTGGGTCAGAACTTTACGGATCTCGTTCACCCATGATGTTTTAATCTCTGGTGTCGGAGCCTAGATGAGACAAACGATGACAGTTACACAGCATTAACAATGATGGGGGTTCTGTTCCACCGATCAAAGCAGTGAGGCTGAGTGATCGTACCTGGACTATAAAAACTTCATCTCTGGAGTTGCACCAAATCTCAAACTTCTTGTTGTCTCCTTTAGCGTTCTCTGTGATGCCCACCGCACTCATCTGAGAGGACAATGAAAGCACACAGTCAGCCCTGATCTTTCACTACTGCTGCTGACCTAGAGGACAAATACAAACTCAAGTCCAATGTGAGCTTACACTGAGGGAGTGTTTGAAGCTGTAAGACGGAGCTTTTTCATAGCCCTCCCCGTTCTCCTCTCTTTTCTTACAGAAGAGCAGGGCCTTCTCGTGCAGGAACAGGTGCCTCTGCATGGGCTTAAAGCGAGCCAGATCCTTGACCTTGGCATGACCTTTTTTATGCTCCGTCCACACACTAAAAGAGCCCTGCATCAGCAGGCGACCCAGGTCTGACAGGTTACCCTGAAAAATCGAGAAGACAGACAAACATTTATGGTCAACTCTTGCACAAGTCAATCAGCGAAATGACATTTCTTAGAATCTTTCAAACAGTATTATTTCTCTGACCTCGTATCCTGTGATGGCGATGAGGTGCATGGAGTCGTTAACAGCCTTCAGGATCCCAAGGATGGAGGAGAGAGCTTCCTGTAGGTCATCGCAGCCATCACAGCCCTTACTGTACTTCAACAACTCCTGCAAACACACGACAAAAAGCAGCAAACACAGTGAGTTTGATATAAACACACACACACAGAGTATACAGTACATGGACACAGCTCACCTTAAGCAGTAGCTGGTACTTGGTGATTCTCTGGACAGGTTTAAGGAGGTAGGAGTCCAAACCAAGTTTATGTTCCAGCTTCTTCTGGCACTCCTGATTCACAACACATAACAGGGTGTATTCACACACTGAAATTGAATGCTTTTTAACACCTTTTCAAGATCGTTTTTAAATGACAAATCCTATTTTTCTTATTGAAGCATTGCAGCTGAGTGGTACAGATGTGTACTGAGTTAGGGTAATCTACATTTTATTAACAGATAAGCGCAAGTATAAAGTAAAAAGATAGTGTGTTCAGTGCTACATAAAAAGTCTTAAAATATCTTAAATTCGATGTTATAAATATGAGGCCTTAAGAGTCATTAAGTAGTCTTAAATTTGAATTTTTGAAGTCTTGATTGCTGCAAACATTTAATCTAATTTCATTTAGAAGCTCCTCTGTGTGAAATCTTTAAAACCTTTTATTAACTACGCCTCTGGCTCAGTCCCCTGCAACTCCAAGGTCTACCTAAATAATCTTGGTATCACAATAAATGTACACTTATAAAATTTGATAGAGAGGTGTAAGCCTTAGTATTGATGGTTTTAGTAGAGGCAGGTGTAGACAAAATCTTTAAATTGGCCATTTTGGGTACTTTCATATACCATCTGTCACTCTCAAGTAAATGTAAAAATCCCTTAATGTCACCGATATGTCACTAAAAGGTATTAAGTCCATTAAAATACAATTGGTTTGGATTTATTTATCAATCAGACAGTTAGACATGTTCCATAAAAAACAAAAGAAACCCAACAAGCAAACAGCAAAGGTAAGACACAATTTGTAGTCGTAAATGTGCAAAGGGAAGATTGCGTCGATGGTTTATGCTGTGAGTCTGTCATAGTCATAGGAGTTAGGCCCCGATTACAAAGACAGTGTTTCAGCAGCTGGAGGTGGCTTTGTGTAATAGTTTTTAATGAGAATGAGCCTTTTTGCTCGCTGTTTTTGTGTTGCTACGAGCCTAGCATTTCTGCGTTTTTGGCGACTAGCATTTTTGCCGGAGTGCCCTGAACTCCCGAAGTTGAAAAAACTTAAACTCAGAGTGGAAAAGCGCCCCATGTCATCTCTGCTTTTTTCCCCATTGTCCAATGGAATGATTTGAGACGACAACA
>JAPZEB010000017.1:10734593-10763950 GCA_029783705.1 Chaetodon striatus
CAATGGAGGACAAACTCCTGTTCCATCTTTTTTTTAGGGTCTCATGTACCCACACAGATCTTTACCCTGTGCCCAACAAGCTATTTGCTAACAGCCTCTCAACCTCCACGCTAGACAAAGTACACTCTACCTGTCCATTTTTGTAACTAGCTACTAATTACCATAAAGTATATAAAATAAAATACATTTTAAAAATTGTAGATTGATAAAACAGGATGGTTAGGGTAAAAAAATGTGATGGAGCTGTTGCCTGGCAACAATAAAAAGGCGCAGCAAGCATGTTTTTTACTAGTAGTATTCAGTTAAAAAAAAGTCAGTGTGGTGCACCTTTCTGTGTGATCAGGGCCTTATGTGGCTGGAATTTGTGGAAACTCAGGATTCACTTGAGGCGTCATTTTGTATTGAGATGTGAAAGTCATTGTGAGCATGCAGAATGCTTTTCTGTCTGTATGATCACTAAGTTTGGACATGTTGGATTTCAGTGTCATTTAGGTAGAAATGGTTATGCTTGGTAGCGAGTTGAGCTTCTTCAGGTCTGAACATTATGTAACATGACTGTGTCCTCATGTGATTACATGCCCTGTGATATATTTGCTCACAAAGGACCAGGCTGCCGTCAGTACAGAGGGTGCTCGGGCTCTATTACGACTTGCAGACACTCTGCCTAAGCCAACAGGGATACTCAGAGTTTACTGATCTTGTAAGCTACAGGAAAGGGAAGGTGTCACTACAGTATGAGGAGAAAGGTGAAACCTGGAAGAAGGCACAGTCGGAGCACTGTCTCCACAAGCTCTCAGAGCGAGGTTTATTCTGGCAGTACGCCTCATAGATCTGTAGGTCCTTCATCTGCAGGAACAAATGAAATTATGTGAATTTTTTAAGATGAACATTTTTTATTGGCTTTAATAAGCCCAGACCAGAGAGCAGGAAGTCAGCACTTACCCTCTCTAAAAAGCAGCGGCCCACTAGCTCTGGGCAGTCAGTGTATGCTTCCAGTTCCTTTAGAAATGTCCTGGAGACAAACAAAATGACATTAAAGAGTTAGATCAGATTTACCCTTATTCACTTTATTCTCAAGAGTTAAATTAAGATCGATACCACTCTCACATCTGTACATGCTAAATATGCAGCTAGGTAGCTTAGCTTAGCATAAAGACTTAAAACGTGGGGAAGCATACCTCTTATGAAACTCGTAGATTTCAGACATGTTGCCAAACAGGACGACCTTCTTACTCAGCAGCGTGCTGGGGATGAGGTGAGCCATAGCAGGGTTGTCCATCTCAGCTGCATAGCCCTGGAGTTTCAGATTACATACATTACATGTACACATTTGCTGATATAGAGAGCAGATGAATGTACTAAATGTTTGACATGACAAACACTCACCTCCAGCACACACAGTAGCTCCTCTACATATGCTCTCTCCGTCTCCAGCAGTTCATTCATCACATGGCTGGAATACAGACAAACAAAATAGTTTCAGTCATGGTAACTGAGTATTTCTTAAGTTATAAGTTGAGGGACATGGGTGAGAGAGCTTTGAGTTAGTTAGTTTAAATACAATTTTATCCTTTAAAAGTGATACAACGAAAAGTTAAGTCTGTTAATTGCTTTGTCATCTATGACTCTGAGGATGACATTTGACCCCCTTACCGCCGAAGTACTGCCAGGTTTTCTTCTTCCTCCGAGAGAGACGCATGTCTGGTGCCACCGTTATGTATGGGAGACTCCACCTGGAAACACACACATTCATATAGAGTGTTTGCTTTGACAAAACATCTTTTGATAACCTCTAAAAAAACTAAGAAAATCTTATAAAAATCTTAAAAGTTTTTGTCTTGTATTATATAATATTCAATGCTAGGCAGTTGATCATTGGTTACCTTTTTGCAGATGGCATTATCTGCAGAGTATCTTCTCTCTTTTCTCTGTTGATCTGAAAGACAGAGACAAAACACTGTTTTTATCCCTTTATACCACCAACCAGGTGAGATGAGCTCTGATTTAAAATCAAGCCTCAGTTAAACTGCTGCTCTCTTTCATTAAAGGGCCAAAATCCAGAGCGTGTGAGTTGTCTGCAAACAGTCCTCAACATGGAGGTGATCAATGTTTATTTTGTTGATAAAAACTATGGCGAAAATTTTCGTCAATCACCTTTTTCCAATATGAAAATGAGACGACTACAGGCAAAAAATAGATCTTGATAATAAAAACTGAGACGAAATCTATGTTTCAGTTTCGTTGACGAGATGTGATGCGATGAAAATGTTAGAGGTGGACTTTTGGACATTGAAAGCTGAGAAGTGACGAGCCTGTAATCGTCTTCAAATGCCACACAAGCAACAGGCTGGTAAACTCCAGTAAATAGCCTGCACCAGTTTTGCTAGCCAGCAAAGGCACTCACACCGGAGCAGCGCCGGCTGTTGGTGCTAGTTATGAGCTGTAATTCAGCAGTAAATAATCAGTCATGTGTGTCTGACTGTGGATGGTGGAAGTGTTGGATGGATATGTGGAGTCTGGTAGTTGTAGCGGTTGCTGTTAGCAGTGAGCTCCGCTTGTTAGCTGCTGAATCAACTAAAACGTTGAAAAACTAAAACTGTCACCAGCTTAAAACAAGAAACCACAGAGGATTACGACACACAAAGAGGTATTGTGACTTCATTCTCTGCTCAGGACGCCATTACTCCACTATATCCTTACATAGACAACAGTGGTTTGCTGCTGTATTAATACTCTGGATATCGCATGCAAATCCTTTACATCAGTTCATCTATTGATCCAGCCTTACTGGGAGAGGAGAGTGGAGACTTCACTTCAGGCCTTGGTGCTACTGGCTGGACTGGTCTGGTCTGTTTGGCGGCAAGTTTCTTCAGGCTGACACGTCTCTTCTCAAACATCTCCTGGACAGAACTTTGCTTCTGGAAAACTTTCTCTACCTGATCCTGATGACAAGCAGACACAAAGACATTGCAGTGAAATAACTATAACGTAAACTAAACATAATGTTATCAGTTAAATTCACTTCCTGCTGACCCTGAGTTGAGTAGTTAGCACCGCCTCATACTGGCAGCAGATGGCGCTGCGGTCAGCGAGGGTGTGCAGCGGCGCTGTGTCCAGGTATCGCTCCAGTTCTTGCAGAGCTGCTTCAGCCCCATCCTGAGACTGACAGCGGTCCACTGGCTGGCTCGCCAACAGGAAGATGCCCTCCTCACACCACCTTGATGCCTGGGAGGAAAAGTGTTTTAGAAATAATGGACCCCAAATTCTCCCATTTCTTACATTATACACATACAATCTGAGCCACACCCATACCTTCTCCAGAGCGTGGTGGAGCTCCATGGCCCTGAGCAGTAGGCTCTTCTTGCTCCGTAGAGTGGAGCTGATCTCCTCGCACACTGCTCTCAGCTCGCTGCATTTCGGCCTGATGGAGTCCTCGGCATAGTGGGAGTTTTCTATCAGCCTGTCACCCTCTCCAGCCAGCGACAGGGCACGGTCTAGTGTGTCCTGTTGAAACACAGTGATGAGGTTTGTTCTTAATATACATAAGGATACATCGAGAACACTGGCCTGTCAGTTAACAGCAGCGGACACATCAATCAATCAACCACTGACTATAAAACGACCTCCCATTGTCCTTTCCTGCTAAGAAGAGTGGTGCAATCATTACTTTAAGGGGAACTTCAGTATTTTCCAACCTACACCCTATTTTCCCATGTTTTTGTGACAACATGATTAATGGAGACAGCACTTTTTGAAATTGGTCCAGTATTGAGCGAGAGGGCCGCAGCCAGCAGTGGCAAAACTGGCTGCAATGTAATGCTGGATAGAGGCAAAAAAAACAGTTCTGATTTGAATAAAAGGTTTATATTGGCCTAATGTATCATTATGTTGGTTCATATCCTCTCACTCTGTCTATCTAACATCTACCTTCACTCATTCCCAGTGAGTGGGGGGATGAACAGGGCATCACATTGATTATATCATTAGCCATATGGCTTCAAGGATGCATCAAAGGTCAAAGTGTTGAGTATGTGTTTTCTGTTTCACGTGGACTACAGGGTGAATCAAGATTGTGTGTGTGACTTACACAGGCTTTGTCCTCGTGGTTGCTGAGCTCTCGGAGAACGTGCTCAGCATGGGCGGGGCTTATTCTGACCTCTGAGAAACCTGACAAGCGCTCTGATGTCACGTCAAGCTGGGCACGCACCTACAAACACACACATTGTTTATGTTGCGTTATGAGTTAAATGTTGTTTATCCAAAACTATACTTCCTATAATTCAACTCACTTCACGGAAGTGCTTTTCAAAATGGCGGAGCTGTAAACATTGTTCCAGCTTGGTGCGGTGACGCTCCCAGAAATCATCAAACGCTGTCTCTGTTTCGTCCAGCTGACCCAGGAGTCTGAGGGGGAGGAGGACAAAAGAAAGGAGGAGGAGTGATGGGAAGAGAGGAGAGAGGATTAATTAATGCGTGCAGGGACCACTTCCTCATCTAGTTATGTTTCCATTCATCTCCTCTTCTACCTCTGTACAGTAGCTAAGTTTTCCACTTCATCGTAGGTCATGCTGTATTCAGGGTCTGTCTGTAGAGGCTCATTGATACACTCCAACAGACGTCCCCCTTGAGAGAGCGCCACCTGCAGGTCGTCCTGAAAATCAAGCAAATAATTTTGATCAACAGAGAACAATCAGCGCCAATTTACCTGCCTTATAACTTGTCACCCAGTATCTATGAGAGACAGACAGAAAACAAAGACACAACACAAACACATGGTCGCTTAACACGTATGGAAAAGACAGAAATCTGACCTTCATTTTTTCCTTCTTCAGAGTGTGTGTGTGCAGCAGGCTGGTGGTAGCCTCGGCATCGTTGGGTAATTCAGTCTCTGCGAGCTCAGTGCCAAACGCCTGCAGGGTCTGAGCCGTGGTCTTCACCATGAGGGCGAATGCCTCGATTGCCTGTAGAGGAGACATTCAGGTTGAATATTAGAAGTCAAAGCGGTAGAAATACGCGGATACAAGGACACACATACTGGGAAACAAGAAAAGTGTGTGAGTATGTGTGAGAGTACACACAGTGCGGTGTGAGATCCAGCTGTCATGGCAGTATTCCTGCGTGCCTCCCAGCTCCGTGGTCAGTTGTCCTGGGTCAATATAGGCATGGAGCTCAGTCACCGAACTCAGCATCACCACCTGATAAAACAAACACAAATAACTGATTATGCAAAGCTGTATTTGTTAGAAGTACGGATGCAGGATATTATCGGCATATCATGGGTATTGGCAGATTAGTGCTTTGAAATGAAAAGTTGGCATTGGCCCGAAATGAACATTTCTGCCAGTATGACAGAGACAATGATGACAAAGATTATGCTTTATTTATGCAACTTTAATTAGTCAAAACATATCAAATTATCCTGGTTGTGACTATTCTGAGGATTGTCTCAAGGAGAGCATTATCTCAGCCTGTTTAAGTACGATGGATTTTACAGTTTTGTTTGAAAATGTTACATAAAAATAAATATGTCAGAATTTACATGTATCTTATTTTTCTCACTGAATGTGCACATTTTGAAAATCATTGTATTTTATATCTGCATCTGCCACTGGGCCATTGCGATAGGTAGGCAGGAGAGACTTGATGTTCTTTGAATTCAGGTGGGGAAAAAAAGTGCATATATTGGTATCTGCATCAGCAATCGGCCAAAATTAATTGGAAAATATCAGCATATCAGATAGCAGCAAAAATCCAAAATTGCGCATCCCTCATTAAAAGAGAATCCCACAAAACTTAAAAGACACATACTCGGCACAAAGTGGTGCACAATGTAGAGCAACTGTAAATGCTAGTTTCAGACAGACACAGTTGTCATTTTCATAGCCACTGTCCATATTGTTTAAACAGCAAATTAACTTTTGCCCATCTGTGTGCCCATGGGCATGTAGGTCTGAAAATGATGTGCTGTCAGGTGAATTGTTGGAGTGTTGCTATCCTGAGGCAGCAGGAAGTAATTGCAGCAGGTTAACAATGCACATACACTCTGCTTGTTACACACACAGGAGTGTGCGGATGGGTTGCGGGTGGGTGAATTAATAAATCATTAATGAGGAAAATATTAATGACATTCTGTGAAATGTGGTCGCAGCAGAGATAAGAGCGGAGCTGCAGAACTGCTGTTCGACTCCCAATTAGGAGACATTCTGTGCGCATTTACACACAAGAAGCAGAATAACTTCACTGATTATTTCAGAGGTGAAACGTTTAGTTCTGTTTCCTCTGTCTATTTTATACCTGCAGGTTTTAGTTTTGCTGCTTAAATATCCCATGATATTTGCTGCGTGACATTACTGCATTACTCTCAGTAGAAAACTGCTCGCTTCTCCAGTTTGCCTAATCCACCATCTAAGTAGCGGTTTGTCAGGTGAAGGTAAAGGGAATAGAATTTATGTTGCCATCAAAACACTAACTAAGAAAAGTGATTGGACGCACCCTAAATGCACTTGCTCCATGAATTTTAGACCATCCACTATGATCATTTAAATAGGGTCCAGTATGTCATAACAAATGAAAAAAATGTCATACCTTCATTTTGAACTCATCCTTGTTGTACTTGAACAGGAAGTCTGACAGAGTCCGCTGGAGCAAAGTAGTGGGACGCAACACCAGAACCAAGTGTAAGTTCCCTGGAAATGAACCCTGAGAGAGAAAAAAGAGAGTGAACAAATGTTTTTAGTAATCTGTTAGTATGTGTATCTTACAATTTTAGAGGAATTCAGGTGTGTATATAGTTTGCAGGGGTAAGATAAGTGACATGCATCAATTTAGATTTTGAAATTCAGGCCTTGGATGTTTGTCTTTATGGGGAGGTTGAAAGAAAATAGACAGATGCCCCAGTTGATTTACACAAATGGTTTGGATTTAGCAGCTCACTTCACGTCTATGCATCCATTTTTGTGTAACATTTCAGATTCAGCATCCTGCTGCAGAGGTATGAAGCTGGACAAAGCTCACTTTCCTTTATCTGTCCCTCTGCTACAATCCTGAACCATGCAGAGGTTTGTCTGAGATTTAATATCCACCAATTTTCCTACAAATCTTCACAGTTGTTCCCTTGTTACACCTCCTGTCTAGAAATCTCCGACTACAAGGTAAATTAATCCCGTGGCTTTGGGAATAACCACAGTTTCTGTCTCTCCATCTCCACGCTAACAGGTTAAAAGCGTAGAATTGCCTTTACACACAGACACCAGCCCAAGAGGCCACTCAGCTGAAATGCCATATTGGTTATGGCTTCCTCTAAAACCCTGGGTGAATTACTCCACCCTGTTAGGCATCATAAATCGATGTAGGGTGACATGTTCGCACACTTCTGTACACACATACACACACACACGCACACAAGGCCAGAGGCACGCTGAGGGATGTGTGACAAGATTATTAAATCGTTAGCACTGCCATAAAAAAAAGAAAGCAAAAAGAGAGTAGAAAACACAAAAATATTACACTGTATGATCTGGAAATGTTTTGTTTTATGAGGTTTATTACATTATTTAAACATTTAGAGGGCTTGTATTTCATATGTGAGGAACACCATGGTAACAAAATGGTGCCACCCACTGCCTGCAACCATCCTCATCACTAAAGAGCTGATACTCACCGAATCACAGAGAACATCCCATAACAACAGACACGAGTGCTTTAATAGAATCGGTTAAAAAAAGCCTGTGCATGGTTTTAATTTAGTCTGCGAGGAGACCTGCACTCACACAGCGGCACACATACATCATAGTCATGAAATGCCTGAACTGCGTTACCATGGAAACGGTCTCCTTGGAAAACGCATGGCGAGAGATGGAGAGTGCATGACGGAATGCAAGCGAGAGTGATGATACAGACAGGCAGTGTGTGTGTGTGTGTGTGTGTGTGTGTGTGTGTGTGTGTGTGTGTGTGTGTGTGTGGGACAAATTAAGGGAGAGAGATGTCTGTGTGGAGGAGTCTTTTAAAAAGTGTGGATGGTGCTGCACCTCCACTCATTTATTTTTGGCACGCACACACACACACACTCTGCCTGCTGTGATGTTGATGAAAGACAGCCAGGTTGGAAAATTCAGCGCTCCTTCTACATCTTATCCAATTTCCTCCCAAACTGACAGCATATTTTGAATAACATCGCGTTCTCCCTTCTAGCACTTGCTGCTCTAATCACAGCAGATCACACCTGCAGATAAAAACTACAGGAAAGAACAAAAATAAATAATAAATAAAAACCTGAAAATATATTATTTAGCATGCTTATATACACATTATAAACACATTATGTTGTTTAAATTCTTTTATGTAGCCAAGCAAATTATTCTCCTACCAATAACACACCATACAAAACACAGTGAGCATATATCTGTAATTGGAATCCATTATATTCAATAAACCCTGAGAGGTCTTGCTTTAATTTGTACCTCTGCATTAACATGATAATACACAATCTGCTCGGTGCATCCCCCTGACAGATGAACACAGACATGCTAATGTGCTACCCCTGGACACACACTTGGACATTAAAGGGATGCAAGCGCACACACTTCTCGCAGATAAAAAGCGCACATAAATAAATGATTAGGATTAGAATATCATTTTCTGTTGACCAGGGTGATTTATATTCTATTGGGGAGGAAACCCACTCCAGTCTTCTAATGACATCCACATTGTCCTCATGGGAGTTATATAGCCACCATATTAAACCTCCTCCTTCCACATGCTCAGACCCTCTCTGTCTGCATCACTGCTCCTGGACATGAGAAGTACCCAAATTATGACAAAGAGATCGACAGAGGCTGCTGTGCTCTTCGGCTTTTTAGCTGGTTAGTTAAAAATGTAACAAATTCGAGCCTCCTCTTTGCACCAGCTGATAGAGCTGTCTGTGTTTTAGCCCTGCAGCAATGTTCCTGTATGCTTCAGTGACTGCATATTTATTAGTCTAAATCACAAAGATGGGCTGCAACAGCGATGATGGTGTGCCATCATCATTTAGCTACAGAAGCATGTGGATTCACCCTGTTTGCTCTGATTAAATTCTGGTATTTGGATGGAAGATCAACAGTGAGACAGTGGACGACTGAATGGAGGTCTGTTGTTGAAGCATCCAGGAAAGATTCAGAAACTATACATGTATTTTCATCATTGAAACCCAATTCAACTTGCCGTCTTACGCTCCCACTCCCTGCAGGTGTTGGTATGAAACGGTGCATCTGGCAGAGAAGGTCAGATGCACAGAACTTGTTAAGTGTCGCAAACATGTAAACATGTGAGGCGGACTGCAGCCTGATTAGCTCAGTCAGAATGCCTCATAAAAAAATCAGGGACCATTTTAGTAAAAGTCAGGGTACGGAGACAAGAAGAAGATGAAACGAGCAGAGAGGTGCTGGACAAATGTCTGGCAAAAAAAAAGAAGAAGCAGCAGGCATGACAGGCAGAGCTGATGGTGAGAAGTGAGGCAGACTAATGTTAGCCAATAAAACATGCTGTATCAGACTCGATTTTAAAGCTACAGTGAAGACATGGGTATCATACTAAGCTAGACGTCCGTTGGTACCAACTATGTTAAGCTATCTTGTCGGAAGGGGAGCCAAATAACCCTCTTAATTTATTTCTTGCCATTTAATCATATGGCTATTAACTTCAGGTCAAAACTCATCTTCATCCATCCCTGTACATGAGACCTAAAGCAACTGGTCAGCCAGCCAACATGGCAGTGTGTAAGCATCTGTGCATACACACTAATCTCTGGTTTTAATGACAATACTGCCCACTCCTCTTTTTTTTTCTTCTTTCTGGTAGGGGAACCGGCAAATGGCAGCAGGCGACCTTGAACGGCCTTGATGAGCAGAGAGCCTCACGGGAAGATGGAAGACCTTCATTCTCCAGTAAGACGGTGTGTCATTGGCTGAGGGACAAAGCAGGCGTTGCTGAAGACGGACTTCCACCGCAGGGGACTGAACTGAGGGGACTGAGGAAGAGACACTGTTCTCACCACCTGCTCTTCATGCCTGCAGGTTACGTTATGATGCTGCCTGCTTCAGTCGTGGACTTTTCGGGATACAGTTCTGCTCTCTCTACATGAAACCTGCAGGATTTAAAGCGGAAACACCTGCTGTATCTTTTTGAATGGGTTTTATATAAAAGGATCTTCTAAAAGACTACATAAGGATCTAATTTTGCTAAGAATAGTCTAGATCTTAAGAGGCTTCTGTTACCTAATTCGTCTGATTTACACAGTGGATTAGGGTCTTTGAGATCTCACATACACAAGATATTACTGTAATTTCTTTGCATTTTTTTTATTTATTCCATCATTCCACCTAGTTCTTTCTTTTTTATGACATCTGCGTGCCACATTTTGCATGAAGCATCTTGGCATCAGTACTGCAATACTTGTGAGATATTAGTGCAGTCAACAAAAGGCACCGCCAACAAGATTATCAGCCTCCACCCGGCTAGCAGCTCATTGGTGGATGTGTTGAACTGCTTTACAGCATGAGATAGGAAGCTGTAGAAATTCCTTCCAACATGACAATCCACAACAGCAAAGACAAACAGTGACAACCATTTTCTTTGTTTACAGTTGTCACGCTATGATTTCATTCTCCAGCAACAGCCTGATATTAAACAATAAACATTTCAACAAATATAGCTGACAATAAAAATACAGTGTTCCCACTTGGTTCACTTTTTAAAGTGATGTGTGGGAGGGATGTGGAAGATGACTCCAAGGAGCAAAGAGACGGTAGAAACACAAAAGCAGAACAAAGAAGAGAAGTAATGGAGGGAAAAAAAAGGAGAGCGAGAGCAGGAGTGAGACAGAGAGAGGTGATCAGCAGGACAATGGGAGATCCTGCAGAGAAGCTTCTGCTGCCATGCTGATAACTCCCACCTACCTCTCGACATCACAGGGTTAAAAGACTGGGTATGGTAGAGTGTGAGACTCATTATATCTTAGATTTGGCACAATGATTTTGGTTTTATATTGATGAAAAAAACAAGATATAACATAGTAATTAAAGGGAAACTGGTATGTTTCAATTTGGATCCTATTTTCCTGTTTTTGTGTGTAGGAGACTGAGAGTATTGAGAGAGAGTGCTCTAGCTGGCAGCGGTGAAATGTCCAATGTAACCCCCGGGAACAGGTGCAGCCTGCCATTTTACGCTCACTACACGTGGCTGTTGTTGCAACCTGGTCTCACTCTGAAGTCGTTGAAATCCGGCGGCTGGTCAGTTACTTTTGCCGTCAGACACCAACGGAAAAAGCCATCCTTTAACGTCGCATGCATGATACGCATGATACGCAGCCAGTCACCATTATTATTTAACGCTGCCCACTGGCATCAGAGGGAAACGCAGCAGCACAACAACAAAAGTTAAGGCAGCACAAGCCCAGTTAGGCAGGAGGGAGGGGTGATGGTCAGTCCAACAACCACTGACTTTAACCTGGGAGGCCGGTGTTTGCTTCCTGTAAGATTGTAAAGCCAAACCTTTTTTGTTCTCTAAACCCAACCACATGCTTTCATTGCCTAAATACAACAATGTGCACGTGTTGGCAAAACCCAATCATGTCTCTTTATTGTTGAAGTAAAACAATGTCAATTCGCAGTGTTGTACTGACATAGTGTGTTTATTTTGAAAGACTCTGTATGCAAACTGTACATTTCCTGTGAAAATGGAAGTGTATTATGAAAACAGACAATGCATGGCGTCCCAGAACGTCAACAACCAACACACCCAGGGTACCTTGTACGTCATATGTTCACGTGGAAAGTCCATGACCAAAGTCGATATGTGACGAGGTCGGAGTGAGAATGTGGTTTTTGCTGCTAACAGGCTCAGATTGTTATTATGAGTGTCGTACAACATAATGGAAAGGACTCTACAAAGAAATGTAAAGTTTTTCTGTGCCTTAGAAGTAAACGGTGGAAACACATCTTACTTCTCTCTGAAAGATTTTCAATGTCATGGCTGAATATTTAGCTGATTTCTACAGCGTGGAAAAGTCTGTTTTCTCCCTGCAACAAGTCATCTCTTTCAAGATTTCAGAACAAGACTTCTCGTAAGTGAGAAAATGGCCTAGTCGAGCTGTAACTGTGGCTCCACTTAACTGTGCATGTCAACGTACTGAGTGGCAAAAACAAACATTTTTAGGGGACGTTAATTGCTGGGGCGCACCTGCCCAGAGTGGTTTCATCACAGCCTGTTTTGCTGCTTCCAGCTGCAGCGCTCTCACTCAGTGTTTCCCTCTGTTCTCAGTCTTAATACTAAGCTAATCTAACAAGCTGCTGGCTCCTGGTTCATAGTGACAGGAGAGTCACAGTCACTGAAAAACAAAAACATTTGATAAAAGGCCATTGGTTTAGTGTTTGAGGACGTTTTCTGAATCAACATCAATTTCTGCTCAACATTTATACTTTGCCTGAAAAAACACAGCTGTTTACATGTATCTTAACTTGTTTTTATTCTTACGCCTGCAGTAACACTGATAAAAACAGAGAAACGGATTGGTTCTCTGCTATCAGTGCAACCCACAGTCCATCATCGTCCCCTTCAAGGACACAGACTGGGCCAGTGGACTGGAATAAGATAACAGACTTGGAATGGTCCATTACGACTGGGGGGGGGGGGATCTTTCAGTGTGCAGATGTTTGTGTGTACAGGTTAATCTGACTTGGTGGAGTCACTACGAGGCAAAGTGCTTCATTATGACTTATTGTCACAGTGGGGATGGTTTCTTAGAAATACCATGGAAAGACCATTGGGTTTGATTATAATCAGTGTCCAATTAGCATACATTAGCATATATCTGCATATATTGAACATGCTAAACGGTGTAATACAGGACGAGCATCTTAACAACAGATGTGTAGGGTGTGGGGGAGCTTTATGTTTCTGTGGCAGAGCAGGTTAATCAGGACTCAAATGTGATGCTGCTTCAGTGAATTTAAACTAAAATATATCACAAAGGCAGCTGTCAAGGCAGCGCTACTGTCTGGAAACCTCATCCTAACCACATAATTCTTTCAGATATAGCAGTTTCCTTTTTTACTTTTTAATTTTTCATATAAAAGGACCTCTGCGAGCAGCGATCAGTAACTTTGATTCTCAAGTCTGTGTGATGTCAATCCTCTGCCTCTCTCTGCTTTTTATTTTTCTGTTCCCCATCATCTTTCCTCTCAATCTTTTTGCCTTTTCCCATCTCACCACCCCTCACTTTCATCCCTTCTCTTTCACTGTTGTACTGCCTCTTCACTTCATCATCTCAGAGAGGAGTGAAAGTTTAACAGCATCCAAGAAGTAGGCTAGTAGGCCAATGGCACAATTACAAAATCGGTTCGCACAGTTTAGACATTCTGTGTCTTCTAGGACAATATCTCAACACAGACACATGCGCACAAATTATGTTCACACGTTGCGAGAATCCACCACCCACTCCAGCATCACACGCTATTTTTAACTCCCCTCCTGCTTTGTTTCATCCAGAACAAAACACACTCGCCTAATTGTCACTACATGTCCTTACATACAGCTAATGTATCAAAACGTAGCTAAAACACACGTAATGTACAGTTTGGACAAGCTAGAAAACACACACCAAAGACCAAAACATCCATTACTCTAAGTGGTGACAAAACCAAATTATACACACACACAGCTGACACCAGCAACTACACCCACAGACCCATGTTCAAACAGGCATTACCACGAGGAGAGTAATACACACAGTCCAAAACAGCCATTTGTAGTCGTCAGAGGTACATCATCAGCAAATGATGCACACAAACAAACTGATCCAGTGCACACTTTGGACGGTCTCACACACACATCCACACACACACAAGTACACAGGGGCTTACTGCGATGCGGAGCAGGGTAGCCCTGACAGCGGCCCATCGGTCCAGTCGTCTGTCGATGACCAGGATGAATCCCACTCCTGATGCTGCAACGCTGCAGGAGAGAAGCACACGCCATTATCACCGGGAGACCACGTCTCTATATAGGTGTGTAAAGTGTGTTTAAGTCAAGGTCTAGTCTAGCAGTTGTTAAGGTCCAGACACCAGGTCAAGACGAGGACTGAGGAATGGATTCACGTACCACAAATTACATCTATCAGATTTTATCCTACACCCAGAAAATATATAATATATTTGCAAATGAGGTGCAAACATGTCTCTATATTTGGTACTAATCACCCAATTATTAGGATATTCCTGCACTGCATTTCCCAGAGTTCATATGTCTCTTAGTGAATCAGGTGACTGTACAATAAAGTGTTTCAAGTCACTGCCTGGTTAGAGCTAAAGCTAGCTGTCAGGTCACTCTTATTGACTCATAATAGCATGTATGAAATGAAATAAAAATGACGGACATTAAAGGGATATTTTCAATTTTTTTAAGTGGGGTTGTATGGGGTACTTGTTTGGAGAAGCAGGCTGGAGTCCAACATGGAAGCTAAGCAATGTACTGCTGTGGATGGGGGCCAGCAACAAAACTTGTTTTAGCCACCTAAAGCAATCAATATCAGTTTAAGAGTATGCTATACTGTTTGACTTCCAGTGACTTCCTACTGGAAAATGAAGCTATTATATCACTCATCAAAGCCAGACTCCATTAAGAAAAACAGCGATTTAATACTGCTGAACGCAGGAGCTGCTGGTCTACCGCTGCCTCTGACAGTTATTGTGCTTGTGATATTGTGTGACTTTGGTGTTTAAAAGGATTAGTTCAGATTCACCAAAGTGACACAAATACCCAAACTAACCAACTGATCAAATCAGCGGTAGACCAGCAGCTCCTGTGGTCAGTGAGCCAAAAAAAAAAACCAAACAGTTTCTGTCAATGGAGTCTGGTGACTTAGACGAGAGCATAAATGGGGAACCGAACCTTTTCACAGCTTCCACTGCGGAACAGGCTGTCTGACAGAAAGGTAAAGCAGTGAAAATACTCTCAATACAGAGTACACTTAAACTGATATTGACTTTTTTAGGTGGGACATTTTTTAGTTGGCTAAAATACATTTTGTTTCTGGTCCCCATCCACAGCAGTACATTGCTTAGCTCCTGTGTTGGACTCCAGCCTGCTTCTCCAAATTGGGGATGACATCTACTATATTTAATACACTGACTATGGATAAATACCCCATACAATCCCACTTCAAAAAATCCAAACCAACCTTTTCAGTAGTCTTTGTTGGTCTCCTTGACAGAAAAAAATATATATTTGGGATATTACAAAGCAGTGCTAGGAAAGGTTAAAACCTTTGCAACAACTGTCTGTAGTAATCATCTGTCATCAGTGGTGATTATGAGCGACCCTCGTGATTACCATGGCAACCTTGGCTCTGCATTAATGTGTGTGTGTGTATGTGAAAATCTTTGCCATTCATTCCACAGGCAGCACCATATGTAGCAACCTCATTAAGCTAATGTGTGTGTCAGTGTGTATGTGTGTGAATGCAGTATTTCTTGCAAAGGTCCCACTGGAGAAATTGACATGCATCCTGACAACTAAACACAAAACGGATTAAGACACAACACACACATACACACACGCTGTGGTGCCAACATAGGATACTGCTGAGTCGGCCCATCTGGGCGTCATTATTAGCCAATTTTCATCATAACACACAAACATATTGAGAAAATATACACGCTACACTACCCAATGAACGCTGCGACATCAAATCCTCAATCCATCTTTACTGGAAAAAATATTCCAACCACATGAATGAAGCCGGCTGAAAATCTGGGAAAAATCTTTGCTATTCCAGACACAAAAAAGACACAAATCCTTAATATGCCATTGTTATCTTCCAGCAATAATCCAGTCCTCCTTAATATCTCCTTGTTCTGTTGTTGTCAGTGTTCAATTCCTGCATCCACAATCATCTGTTTGCAGCCCGCGGATGGAAAGAGGTGACCGTTCACATCCTTAAAGAGCATCTCCCTCCTCCTCTCCCTTCTCCCTCCGCTCCTCCACCACCTGCCTCCAGTCCTCAGCCAATTAAATCCAAGCCCTGCATCTTGCTGTTCTCCCACAGCCAATCAGAGCCCAGAGTGCATCCCATTGGCAGCTGGGTGCAAATAGCTGGTGGGGAGAAAGGGAGGGGACTCAGAGGGGGCTAGCGGGATATGAAAGGTGATGAGCCACAAAAAAAAAAAAAAGGCCGCCATGACACACACACACATGCACACACACACACACACACACACACACACAAGTACAACAGTATATACACATGTATGCATCTCCATCCTTTCTCCTCCCCTTAATTATGTGTGTGTATGCATGAGTATGTGTGTGTGAGGGGAGTGCAGCGCTCAGCAGAAAAGCAAAGGTGAAAGAAACGGAGGGGAGGTGAGAGGGAGGAGGGACAGAGAGAGGGAGGAGACAATAAAGGAGGAGAGGAGGAGAAAGGACAGAGAGAAGAAAAGAAGTGTGTATAATTATTTAACGTGAATTCAATTTGCAAAACCAATTATGTTACATTTAACCTGTAGTCACATCGAAAACCTGTCTCTCAGTGTCAGGTTTACTGTGGTAGTTTAGAAAAATTCTGTCCATATCTAGAATAAATTCATTAAATCTTCACTGGGATGTCCACAGAATATTTTTATTTTCTTTCTGCAGCTTATATTTTTTAACAATGTATTCTTCATTCTAAAATATCCTCTCCAGCAACCCTTCATTCTCTCTTCAGTCTATTTCTTTATGTCTTTTGTGGCGCTCTGCTTGTGGCAGGCCTTTGGTACTGTGCTGACATCTGTTGGCTCCACATGGTATTGCACCTCCTCAAATTGGCTGCATTCCTTTCACAGTTTGTTGTCAAACCAAATGAAGCTGCCGAGAGTGTGTGTGTGTGTGTGTGTGTGTGTGTGTGTGTGTGTGTGTGTGTGTGTGTGTGTGGGGCGCTTACCTGGGGATGCTGCTGAGGTAGCTGAGGACATTTTGGACCTCCTCCTCCTCCAGCTCACTGAAATCGGGGAACTCTGGGAAGACGATGATGGGGCTGCCGTTCGTCCCGCGGCCACCTGGAGACACAGAGGTCAGGGAGACAGAAACAGGCTTTTGAGCTGAGAGACATTTTAAGTGAAATTATAAAAATCATAACAAATCATTTAATAAAGCTGTATGGCCCATGTGCCAAACTTTGTCTAAATTTCATTGATGGAAATTAGATTTTTTTTTAACTTTAACAATCTATAATAATTAAGTCTTTAACAAGATTATTGTAGTTGACCAAAACTTAAGTAAACACAAAAAATAGCAGAGAAATAAATATATACTTAATCTGCTGAGACCCACAAAGAACCATTTTTGTCCTTTTTTGGCAGGAGGGGGATCTTTTGGGGGAGACAGCCAACAGTACATACCACATAGAAGTGGTATTTATCACCTGAAAGCTGGAAATCTGGAGATGAATTTGAGATGCAGCTCAGCCCTGTGTGTCAATTTTTTCTAATCATAAATCCGTAATAAACTTTTGTTTTGGTTAGACGCCTATTCACATGTTAAAGGTTTAGAGTGAATAGGGGCTCAGATCATTATGATGAAATGTATGACGGCCATTCCTGTGATCATCTATGTCTTTTAAGTTATGGAAGCAATTTTTGGGTTGATTCCATTTGTTACGGGGTTTTGGAAAGACCTTGAAGAACACCATTCATATGCCTATGAAAGTCATCCATCCTCTGAATGCTCGTCTGTCGGGTCTCTAGTTCATGTCTGTTCAGTTTCATGAGGCTGTGATTATCCTAGAGGTCACTATAGGTCATTTTACACACTGACTTTCAAAGAAACAGTTTCACTACAATGACATGGCTACTATGGGGGCTAATATCGTCACACATTACTAAAATTGGGCTCCTTGAATCCACAAGGGTGTCGGCTTTGAGTGAGTCTCAGACTCATGGTTACCCACAGAAACCATTTTCATTCAGATATCTTGAGGTCAGAGGTCAAGTGACCTCAGTGAAAATGGCCATGCTGTTTCTCTCGCCAAAATTTTGCCTAACTTTGGAGCATTATTTAGCCCCCTTCCTAAGCTAGAACGAGATGGTTGGTACCACTGGATTTCTTAGGTCTTCTAGCTTCATATGTGACCAGTGAAGCCACTATAAATTTAAAATTCAGAACTCTGTAGCTTCAGGAATGTTGGCCAGGATCACAGGAGACCTAGCGGGTCTCTAAGGGTAACGGAAAAAAAATAAAATCTAGGCATAGAGAAAAAAAAAAGTAACAGAAATAATATTGTCTACTTCCAAAACTACTTAAATAAAATTAAAATATACAAAATGGTCAAATTTGTCAAAACAATGATGTCTACATGACTGAGTCAAGTGTTGTGTTTGTATTGAAATACCCTCATATCATAATAACATAACTAATACTATTAACTAATACCAAAACTAATAAAAACTAAACCAGAACTAAGCATTGTCAAACAATAAAAAGTAAACTGAAATAAGCCGAACTCACTCTGGAAACTGAAACTGAACTGAATTAAAAACAAAACTTAATTAAAAAAAAATTACATGAAAAGAAGAACTAATGAAAAATACAAAACTATAACTTAAATCCCTTATTTTACACATTTTCCACTAATGACTGTACAAATCAAAAGGGCCTCCGACACACACACACACACACACACACTAGGCCTTCTCTTTCGTTGGTGGGTCAAGTTGCAAAGCAGATCATTGTGGTAATGAATTATTCACATGCCGTCACTCGACAGGCATTATTGTCATGGTAACCCAACACTGGGCCCTAAGTGTGTGTTTCTGTGTGTATCAGTGTGCATGCTTTTTTCATGTTGCTATGTACGGATTTCAGTGTGAGTGATTGTCTGTATAAAAACCTCCTGAGAACTTCACTTTGCAAGACAAGTTGACTTTGGAGGAACTTCTTCATGTACAGAATGCGTTTGCTTGTTTTGAATTTGATACAGTAAAATTGTTGTTATGTCTAAAGGAAGTTAAGGAGCTGAGTGAGAAGTGACACATACTTAACTCAACAATGCAATGCTAGCTAAATAGCAGCAAGCTGATGCCTCAAAAGCATAGACAGTATAAAACAGCCACCATCACATCACCATGGGACGTATAAAGACAACTGAATTCAGCGCTGGAGGCCAGGCCACATACAGTTATATAAGGGTTGCTCAGTGGTGCATGAAGTAAAAAAGTTTGACTTCCAAGGTGTAAAATTACCTGGATCTTGCGCATCAATGGGCCCACGGAGCAAGTGCACTAGAGACTTCACCAGCTGAGTTGCTAACTATCGATGGCTTTTTCCTGTTTAGCCTTCGCTAACTTAAGTGGGGATAAAATGATTCAACTGTGTAGCTCTTCTAGATTTTTAAAATGTTATTGGACCAAATGGATGAAATCCTGACAGTTAAACTAGTCATTTTGTTGGGGTTAAAAATGTATGTACTGATTTATCGACATCTCTCTCTGAAGGTCTATGGAAAAAAGGGCTCAATGGCATTACATGACGGACCCGGAAGTTGTAAAAGCCCTGGAGCACTTACTGGTAGCGGGAACGTCCCACATTGGTTTGTGAAGTCCCATTTTGAAGCCTCACGTTTGGCATTTTGGCCGTTGCCATCTTGTATTATTGGAATCAGAAGTGACCATACTTATAGCTACAGCTACGTCTATACTCCATGAATCTAGAGTTATGACATGTTTATGTTAGCCAACATTGTTGCTGTGGTAGCAACTTGTCAACAGACAGCACCCACCTGTCACCTGTCACTGTCCCCTCCCTTACTTATACAAAACTTTAGGCCTTAATTACATTTAAATAGGTGAGTTATATAAAATGAATCCCCATACAGTTGTTTTGAATGGGGAAATTAGCTATAAAGACACTTTTTCTTTTTTGTACAAGGCTGTTTCCTCTTCTGTTGTAAAGTTGGGCATTTTAAAATGTGAATCTATGAGGATTGACTTGCTCTTGGAGCCAGCCTCAAGTGGCCATTAGAGGAACTGCAGTTTTTGGCACTTTAATGTTGGCGTCATTTTTCAGCCCACAAAGTTGCCGCTTGTTCTACAACTACACACAGAGGGCAGGGCCTCTATTACACCTCACCTAAATACACAGAGTTTAAACTAACGCACATATGAACAGAGAGAACTGTCAAAGTGGTGCCACTTTAAAGTCTGTGTAGACTGAGTAGGAGTGGAGTCATTTCTGGACTCTAGATGACAAATCTGTGTTACACGTGCTGTGAATTTCCCTGCCATCAGAGACACACGCTCACTTTGATTTCAGTTGTCACTTTTTGACAAAGGAAGAGGCTGTCCAAACTTAAAACCTAAAAATGTACTGTCAGTAACTATAAAATTAAGCTGTACAGAAAGAAAACGTGAGTTAAGCTGAGCTAAGATTATGCTCATTATATCTACACAACAGGGATAGAGAAAGAGGTAAATAGGTAAGCCCAGTATGTTCTACTCTTACATAAAATCCCCTTTTGGCTTAGATGAATGTGATTTCACTCCAAAATAATGTAATCACATCCATTCTGTCTATTTAAAAACAGGATCCGTCTGGGTTTACAAGTTCATCTTGAACTTCCCCACTTCACTGCACTGCACATCTAATAATCTAACAGTATTACACTGTTTATTGAATTTAATTTGTTAAGCTTATTCATTGGGTGTGCTTGCACGAGTAAAAAGGTAAGAGAAGGCTAGCGAAAGTGGAGCTGCAGTTTATTTGCTAAATTTGCTTGAATTGAGAATCACTTGCAAACTTATTATGTCTAAGTTTATATTTAAAGTGCCACACATTCTCAGAGTGTGGCACTCACATTCAGGAGAGACAGAAACCCAACCAACCTGGCAGGATGGCGAACTGTTTCTGGAGTTCTGAGCCGATTTCTGCTGCACACAGAGGACCATCCTCCCTCTGCATGATGTCATCTGAGGAAAAAGACAAGGAGACGGATATATTCATCAGACGTTAATATCTTCACACACAAAACACAGCCTTATTATCTCCCTGTAAAGCGGGCACCCATGTTGGAAGTTAACAGCTCTTTGTATTTGAGGACAGCTGATTGGCTGATGAGGTTGGGCGACCGTTACAAACGTTACAAATGGGATGAGACAACAAAGACGAGGAAGAAGCTAAAATCTGGCTGTGAGGAGCATTCTGGCTGATTAACCACATTCTGATATGGAGCCAATAAACCAGTGTGACCCGTTTCAGCCTTCATGGCGAGCAGCTGATCTTTTTATTACAGAAACATTCATTCATTCATTTATATTTGTAGTTCATGGCTTTCTGATCCCATCCTACATGGAATAATGAGACACTTTTATAACCATCCTCTGGCATGTACATAATGTACGTAATTCAATCAAGTGTATATATAGTAATACTTGTTGGCTTGCTATTGGTATCAAGTCAAGTGAGTGCGGACACTGTAGCAAGAACATGACCTTTGTACACGGGGCGCCTGCTCTATCCGGTGAGCTAGTAGGCACCCCAGTTTTGGACTTTTACTTGGATGATATTTTGAACTTTTATTTGTAACAGAGTATTTCTACATTGTTCCAACTTTGAAGTCAAAGATCTGAGTATTCTTTCACCACTGTGTATTAACATTAGCTTACTGGAATATTAAATGGGTTTTCTTTCATTCACACACAAAATTCAGACACAGCTCATAGTGTGCACTGTTTACCTCTACGTCATCTGCTGTCTGTCTTTCTGTCTGTCTCTGTCTCTACTGTGACTTTAAGACAGTGCGATCTCGTACAGAGTTTTTTTTACTATGGTGACATGAATGAGTTGTTCCCCGTTTTAGTTTGCTTTGAAGCCACACTGTAATGTTACGCAACATGACTTCTGATAAATATTACTGTGCAGTTTATTTGATGCGTTTGGGGCACAATCTAAAGCAGTGGTTCCCAACTGGTGGGTCGTGGTCCAAAAATGGTTGCGGTTCCATTCTGAATGGTAAATGGACCTGTACTTGTATAGCACCTTTCTAGTCTTCTGACCACTCAAAGCGCTTTTAAACTGCTCAATCACAGCAAACTAGCTTGATGACATGGTCAGATGCAAGTATGACGCCGAATGTATTTAACTGTGTGGACCTTGACCTAATAACTGAGGGGAAATCTGGACCCTGTAGCTGGAGCCACTGATCTATAGAGCATAGTAACCACAATATACTCCTTTGTCGCCTGGGAGAAAGTACCAGATTTTAGGGGTGGGAATTACCAGAGCCACAATACACTGTTATCATGATACTTAGATCACGATACAATATTATTGTGATTTTAAGAATGCTGCGATATGCTGAGTATTGCAATATACTGCGATTTCAGACTTAAAGGGGAGATTAAGGACTATATCCTTAATTATTTGTCTACTTTTGTAAATCTAGCAAATGTAATACATTAAGTTACTCATGTCTGTCTATGTATGTGTTGTATTACTTTGTTCCAGTGTGTTACAGTACTGGCTTGTAGGCCTAAGGACTGACAGACCTGTCAGTCAATGAGACATGAGTATTTCCACATATTGTCCTGTAAACCCTGTCTGTCTCATGTTCCCTCTACTCCAGATACAACATTGAAATACTGCAGTCTTCTTTAGTGACAATTAACCTACAAGACATCTATTGGTGGGGCAGGCAGAGCATTTTGTGGGAAGGACTGGTAGGTAGGCCAGGAAGTGAAAGAAAGGAGGAAAGATGGGGATAAAGAGGAGAGCAAAAGAAATACTTCCAAAGAGGGAGGAGAGGGGAGAAAGTGAGGTAAACAGCATTTGGATTTCCTCCTCTCTCCGGCCAAGCTGGATTACAGTAATCTCATTAAAGCCCCAGAGACATGTAGAGACAGAGAAACATAGAGATAGAGCAAAAAAAAAAACATTATCCAGCACCCATTTGGATGCCATGTGTGACCCATGTATGCCAAACACAAGGAGGAGAATTGTTAATTGTGTGCAAGCGTGTGTGCATGTGTGAATGAAAACTGCAATGTTTGTCATGTTAGCGTGTGCAAAGGAGCATCACTGTGAAGTGCATGTGTGTGTTTGCGAGTATAGACAAAGGCTGGCACTGAGAGCGCTGTGAAGGGAGTGTGGCAAGGTTTCCAAGCAGTATGGTAGGGCTGGCAGGGAGAGGCATTAATTACCACTAAGTGCAAACCCAGCAAACTGTTCATATTTTCAACCCCCCCAACACACCACCACCACGGGAGCAGCTCTACGGACTAATTATAAGGCTTGCTGAACTTTTATTGTGTGCAAAAGTACGGGCAGATTTTATTGGAGAAGGCTGTTTTCATAGATCAGACAACTACTACAGAATCTCCCATCATATATCTAATCTTTTCAGAGGTATTACTGCTCATGCTGATGCTTGTTGGTCATTTATTTCATTGATCTTCGAAAGCTGTAATCAGAGGACGCTGTTGTTTTCTGCAACAGCTCCATACGATGAAGACACCCGACAGATTAAGAGCTTAGATCCTCAGTAATGCTGTATACAGTGTGTCAGCGCAGCGTTGGCTAGACGGTGACTCACACCACATAGCGCAGGTCTCATGTGTAGTCCACAACATGTGTGAGAGTGTAGGCAGCTGTTTACAACTATTAAACACGCAACACATGGAGTTGTGGTCAGGAAGGAATCTATTACTGGAGGTGTACAGCCCTGACATACACATGCACACACACACACACGCACACACAGTAATAATAATGCCAGTAAAGCACTGGGCATGACTCCCGATATCAAGGGATTACATTAAGATGACAGAGCAGTGACTCAGGAAACATCCAGCTTCTGTGCATGTACACAAACACAGCACCAAATACCACACTGACATAAGACATACGCGTCTGTCATCTGTTGAAAATACAGAATGAAAGTAAAGCAGCACTGACAGGGAGGGTTGGGAAAAGGAAGGAAGGCAATAGGAAAGAAATGAGTAAGGGATTTAAGGAAGGAATGAAATGATGAGGCAAAAGAGAACAAAGAAGAAAAAAAGACGAAAAGTCAACACATTCTCATGACCAACTCGTTAAATACGGCAGCGGGGTCAGTGGTCCTATGCTTCAAACTATGACACATTGCGAACCCTTCTAGAAACAGTTTTTGATGTGTCAGTTTCTGCTTGTTATATGCTACAGTGTCTTTCCAAAATAAACGTCTGTCTTCATAGAAAATGAAGGATAAGATCAAGGTTTGGGATAAAATGACTTGGCTTCACACAGGACACAAACAGTGGTCTCCTGGGTGAAAGCCCTGTGTTTGTTTGACCCATCCATCCACCCCAACCTCCTTCCCTCGCTCTTTCTACTACGTCAGTTGCTCTGAGTATCCAATTATTGACATGGATGGGTTTACATTGAAGTTTAATCAATCAATCATTTATGTGTCATATGAAATCATACAAGGGTATATTCCAGACCCATCCAATCCAGTTTCTTCAGTCTCTGCTATGCATTTTTTTGCCTCTTCTTACATCTCTGCTGCTTTATAATGGTCCATGTTCCCAGATTGGCTGCAGGGTGTGTTGTTTATGGCGTCCTGGATGGTTTAAGTAATCCATGGTTTCTGGTTGTGGGGTAATTTAACTGTACTTTTCTGGTACAGTTGCTTCTGTGGTTTTGCAAATCAAACCCACCACAGACTCAGTGAATTCATTGATGTCATCTGTGACGTCAACGGTAGTGTCCTGGAACATGCTCCACACTCTGTTTGGCTCCGTCTTTCGCATCGCAAGGGACATGTGTCATAGTTTGTTTACATACCTAGGATGCTCCCCAAGAACAGAAAGCCAAGTGCGTCTCATTCAGACGCTAAAGGGTGCCTTGTGCTTGTCGGTATCAGACACCAAAGGACGTGAAAAAGCTTTGGTATTTCGTGACCTAGGAATGAGAACGGGTTGGAAAAGTGGAAAAGAAGAAGGGAAAGTTCTAAAGAAAGAGTCTAAAAGAGGATATCCAGGTTCCCACACTGTCTTAAATATCAAATTCAAGGACATTTCAAGGACTTTCCATGTCTAGTCTCCTCAAATTGAAGGACATAACACTGGGTAGTTTAAGACATATATTACGGTTACACTGACGATTTTTATGATGAGAACAAGCAGACAAGCTTGCAGACAACAGTTAAACAAAGCCTAATCAATCATGTTATAAAAATAACTTTATCTACTTTCAAAAACTTCAAAGGCCTTGATTTTTCCTAAAATTCACAACCTTCCAAGGTTATCAAGGACCCATGGGAACGCTGAGGTATGTGCATGATTTCAAGCAGGATCCAGTTCAGAGAGATGGTTAACTTGGCACTAATGCAGGTCCACTTTAATAGACTTTGCCAGACCGCAGAGCTTCCAGCAAAGTCGACCAGCCTGTAATTTAACCCAAAACAACAACTCCGCCATAATTACTGTATTTTCTACAACAGCAGAAACCAGAACGGAGAGAGAGATGGGAGAGGATGTGCTTTGGACATGTGAACGGCGCTCTAAAAACACAGTCGATAAGGTTCTGTTTTAGAAATGCTCAGATGTTCAGACTGTGTGTGAGCAAATGTGCTGTCAGATGTCAGGGTGTGTGTTTCAGCGTGCTGTCGGGCCAGCTGTCAGTTCAGTGTGTCAGGCAGTAAGCTCGGGTTAAGACCCAAAGTCTGGAGCACAGCCAGACATGTGACGTGCTCTCTGACTCTACTGTATCTGTGTGTGTGTGTCTTTGACCTCAAAGACTGAAACCAAGTAGTCATAGCCAGAAGGCAGGCCTCTGTATCTGTTAGTAATCACCATTTACAAACTATTACAACACTCTTTCTCACGATGTTAAAATGCAAGCGATTAGAATAATAGCCCTGAGTAATTACAGGTAGGAAGACACAGCTGATTGATGTTTGATAATTGGAACCTTTCCCACTTTTCCGACTCTTTATACTCCTTCAGTTGCTTCTTCTTACTAGGTTAAACCGGCAATTAGTAATTAACCACTCTTTTTAATGTCCGATACGCACTGGATCAGCCTGGTAAGCGTGCAAGTGCTCATGAATCACCAACTTTTGCCACTTGCCCATTCACTGTTATTGCAAGGTACTGCTTACGCTGCCTGCTACAGAGAGTGAATGAGAGGCGACTAAATCAGACTCAAGTCAAGAACTGTGCCAACAGAGGCCAATGGGGCATTCACATGCTTCATGCATAGTCATTCTTCGACTTTGCTGTGTCCATGGGCTCTCAGTAGTGACCTGCAAACAGTATGGATGCTACAAAGTAGACGTGTTGTATTCACTACTGAGAGTATTAAAACAACACATTGATAATGAACAGCAAAGGAAACATATTAGGTGAGGCACGAATAAGAATAAAACAAATGAAAAACATGTGCAGTGTATATGTACTACTTTGACATCTTAATCAATACTACCAAGCTGCAATTCGTTTTATTTTGAAAGTCAATGGCACAAGTTGAAATGGATACGTTATCTTTAATAATGTAAACTAATTAGGGCTGCCCTCTAAAAGTTGAGACCCCTCAGTTGACTGACATGTCTTCAAGTCAAACAGTCTTTTGAAAATCATTATTATTGCCAGTCAATGTGCAGTGTACTTCTGGGGATGTTTTCATGCTGCAATTAAGTACAGGCAGCTGCAGACACAGAGGCAGCAAGAAGAGAGGGTTTGCCCATTTCATGATGAAGTTATCTTCATCAGGTGATGCATATATAGCTCACAGAACCTTAAGATGATACAATCTCTAACTTTTGTTTGATATCTAGTGTTGCCAAAAAATGTTGTTGCACATTTCAGATTCTTCATTAGTGCAGTTAGCTTGCTTACTTTATTATGTTTCACTGAATGTCCCACTGAACCCCATTCAATCTCTTTAACTTCTTGAAGGAATAGTCAAATATTTGTATAGAAAAGCCTAATCTCATTTGACTGACATAATTCTGTGTTGGGGACAACCCTAAAACTTCTACATGTTGACTGGTAATGCACTGAAGAGCAGTTTTGTGGGCCAGGCAGCGTTAGCTGTCCAACGTGTATGCGCTGTAAGAGAGTGTCGCAGAAAAACTGACAACATATTTTGCAGACAGTATCAATGCTCAAAAGGTTAAATACATATACACGTATCAACTCAAAGGAACAGGTACTGTGAAAAGAAATGGTCTGCTCATCACTACCAACACTGCAGTTACAGTAAGTGTCAGCATTTCCACATCCAGCATTCACACCTTCTCTAGTTTATGGTATTCTTTGTTGCTCCATCCATTTTCTTAAATCACACAGTCTCTCAATATTACAAAAACACTTTATAGAAAATGTATATATTTTTGGAAAAACAGCTACTTCTCCAAGTTGAAACAGAGCATGCATGCCTGTAGGGGTGAATGGTGCCCACATATCAGACATTCAGGCGTCGGGCTGCTTTTCACTAGTGCTGAAACTCGAAAACTCCCATCTTTGTCCTCTGCCGAATGAATGAAATTAAACTATAGTGGTTAGACTGCAAGTGAACCCCTTTACCCACCAAACAACATGCACACACACACTCTCACTGGAAGTGGGGCAACGCAGCCAAACACAAATAGTTATTATGGGGGGCCTAGAAAGAATGTCCCCCGCCTCCTTGTACCCTTCCCCCAAGCCCTGACACCCCTTCACTATTTCATTCATCCTTTTTTACAGGGGCTTAGCTGAGGGGCAAACTGATACATAACCCAATCTGCCCATAAAAACTAAATATAACACCACTCAGCTCTATTTTATCTGGGTCACTTCAGTATTTCTATTCAGCAGTTTAATTTACTTTCACGTCATAGTTAAGGATATAACAGATATTGCAAAAACATGTCATAACTTAAATATGAGAAACTCCATAACAAGTAAAAGCCAACCTAATTGCACTAATTCTCGAGTGTCTCCAGCTGAATGCCTGTTTGTGTGTGTCTGTATGTGTGAGAGAGGATTTAGAGAGGTGAAAAGATAATGAAGAGGAAGAGGAGGAGGGGAAGAGGGAGAATGAGGCAGTCGGAAAAAAAAAGGAGCGCAGAGGTGCTCTCGTCTCAATGGGATGAAATGGAGGACAGGGTTTCTTTACACATGCCTACATATTTAATGTGTTGGCCTGGTGCTAGCTGACACTGTGGATGTGTTTTCTCTGTGGTGGGGGGTCAACAGCAGTGTAACAATTTACTGTAAAGTACACACCACCAAAACCTACATTACATACTGCAAAGTGGCCTGGTTCTGTTTAACTATTTCTTTCCCATTTAATTCACTGTTTCAAGAACTGCAGTCATCTGTGTTGTACTAGAGCTGCAAAGATAAGCCAATTAATCAATCTGTTAATATTTACAGGTACCAGCTTTTCATATGAAAACATTTTATGCTTCTCTCTGTCATTAGCCCCTTTTACATTTTCTCTTTAAGGCGGGATTTCACAATGTTACACTGCCTTTTATGAAAAAAAGGAACAGCAAGAAAAACGGGATCACCTCACTAGTGTGACGTTTTGATGATGTGTTATGCATGTGACCCAACTCAGGAGATTAAGAAAGGAGCTGATAGCAGTTAGCAGCTAACTGAAGGAAGAGCGGCAGCTGCAAAAAAAAATTAATGAGGTCCAGGAGCTCTTAACCCTCCAAGCAGAGCATTAGATCAGCTGCCATATAACAAGGACCATAAAGATTGTTGTTGCCATGTTAATGCCATTATTATTGTTAATAAAGCACTGCTGATGTGTATGTTATATGTAACACTAGGGGGAGATGCTGTTGTGTTACATGTCACGCCTCTTTTGATTCCTGTTTAAAATCACATACTGGAGCGCCATCATGGAGCCATTGTTTGGTTCTGTGTAAAAATGCATTTTAGTACCATTTCAGGCCTTATTTTTAGATTAAGTGATTAATAAAGTCTTCAAAGGCATTATGGATCTGGAGCAATTTACAGCTATTATTAACTGCAATAATGTAATGTTTTCGCTAGTTAAAACAGATACTTAAAAGCAATAAAACAAATTGTACTCAAGGGAAAAACTGAATATAGGACTACTTGGAGGTTCTTTTAGTTCAACCAAACACTGAACAAGACTTAATTAGGTGACTAAAACATGACAATCAACATTTATGAACTGAAAACACACTGAAATAGTCATAGCTACAGCTATGCCTATACTCCGTGAATCAGGGTATCAGGCTGTAAACATGTTTATTTCTGCTGTAAAGTTGGGCATTTTAACATGGGGGACTGTGGGGATTGACTCGCTTCTGGAGCCAGCCTCAAGCGGTCATTACAGGAACTGCAGTT
>JAPZEB010000017.1:10792122-10803079 GCA_029783705.1 Chaetodon striatus
GACATAAGCATAAACCGTCACTTGGCCCTAGCTGCTTTAGTGACATTTTGTCATGCAAGGGTGGACTAAACCATTTTGCACCTCTAATGATAGAGAGGGGCCATTAGAGAGAGTCCACTATTTTTTTTGTACAAAGGTCAGTCTTTTTATCAGTATATTCCTCAATTTTAATTTAGTTGTGGCGCTATTACTAAGAAATAAAAAAAATTAAAAAATTGCAAATGAAACCAATCTTTAAATGTCTTAAAACCCAGGGCCTCCCTCTCATTGGGGCCCTGGGTAATCAGTCACAATTTTCCCCCACTTTGACGCCTCTGGCTGTGGGCGACATGATAAACCTTTCAAATGTAGTAAATTGTTTCAGATACAGTTTACAAACCAGATGTCCTGAATGAATAGACTCATACTGTCTCTTCTTTCTGCTTGTTTCCTTGGCAAACTTTCAGCATGTGCATCTGTGCTAAAGTAACTGCTTCCAATGCAAGCTAGTGTACAGATGTAGTCTGCCAGGGGGTCCACAGCGGGGAGCTCTGCTACTGATTTCTGTTTTTAAAAAAAAGAAGCCCTGTCTGATATTAATCACTCCCCACAGAGCTCATGGCACGATGCATGCCCCATACATGCCTTGCATCCACTCCTCAGCTGCTGACAGCCATATTGAACATCTCCACAATTAGCTGCGTCAAGTATGCGACAGAAACTAACAACAAGACCGGAAATGGTGCATTTATTTCTTCAAAATATCTTAAAAACATGAATTAATCTGAGAGAAACTACTCGGATGCACAAAAAAAATCATATAACCTCTTTAGAGCACTTAGTTTGGACAGATAATATACGAAATGGAAAAAAAAAATCTCCAGAGGTTTTTTTTTTTTTTTTTTTTTACGTATGCCAGTTTTTGACAGCAACGTTATTGCATAAAACACAGGAAAGGGCCACAGTTTTACATTTTATTTACTACTTCTTCTTTCTTGACTATCGTAAATGGTTGAGAAGATGGTTAAGATTATGATGTTTAACGTTTTCAATAATTATTTCTTCTTGTCATGCTTCTAATGAGCTTTTATTTTTGAAATTGACACCGGAAGCCGTAGTATCATATTCCGGCTGGCTCGACACTAGCACCCCAAATCGCCTTATGGTTAAGACTTCAACCGTTTTTCTATGTGTGCGGGAATTTGTTTCGTCAAGACCACTAAGAGATAAGGAACGAGAAGCAGAGAGGATTTTTCATCGTGGATATATTGCTGCATTTGAAGATACCAGGCTTTCCTATCCATTTACAGACACACTTCGTCCCCCCGGTGAGTTGCCTCTCCCTAAAAGATGAGCTTCTCCTCAAGTTTGATGCAATAGCGGATATCCTCGTGTTCGACCAATTCATATTTTATACCACACGATAGAAATGAGGACTTGTACGAAGTTGGGCCCCTTAAAGTGCCTGTAAACGCACCGCAGCTTGCCTTACGTAGTCACAATTTCTCGGCTGGTTCTTTTTTTTTGCTGGAAAATGTGAATTAATGATGGCCGAACATTTTAATGCTTTAAAACTTCTGTGTACGAGCTAGGCAAACGTTAGCTGCCCCTGTCCCGTTATGAAGACTACACCCTCTAACTAGCATTAAAAATGTCAGTGTTTAAACGGTTACCGTTTCACTTCAGGAGTATTTTAGTGTAACTGCTAATATTAGTGTGCTACCGAGTAAAACTCAGTAAAACGGGGTTTTTGATACGTCAAATGTAGGCTATGTGCTTTCTCCTTTTTCGTCGTGTTATGTCACTGTAGCTAACGTTTTGCCAAGAGTGTAACAGTTGTTCACCGTTTGATTAAAGTGTGGTTGAATTACAGTGTAACGGAAGCCAACTCTCGGCGGGTAAATACGCAAGCTAATTGCTCCCAAGCTACAAGTGGGCATGTCTTCATGTGGAGTACAAACGCTTCAGCTATTCAGTGGGCTTTCGTACACATTTGTCCCTAATGTAATCCTAGTTTTTGTCAGTCTCTCATTCCGCAAGGTCACAATTATTGTCTGTTAGTAGCTTTCTGTAATCATTGTTCTCTCTTAAGTTACCAATATGGAGTCGGGTCCTTTTGATGGTCGCATTTGGGTTGTGAACGTAAAAGTATTTGGAGCTGTAACCGAGATTTCTTTGGGTATTAATTTCAAACTAAAGTAGGATTAATTCAGTTGCCAACTTGCCACTATAGTACTAGAAATGCGTGCCACTTAAATACCTCAGGAATGCCTTGTGAAGTGTCGAAATACTTTTCCAAAACTGAAGAATGTGACAGACATCTGGCTGTTTGACCAGCACTATTTAGTGGAAATGTATAAAAATGTAAAGGCAATGACAAATAAAGGACTTTTGAACTATAAAAACAGTCATCAAAATTGATTTAAAGCCCCAGTGACAGGACGCATCACCTCTGCAAAAGTGTCTTATATGAAGACACAGCCACAATGGGTGGGAATCACCAAAGGACCCACGTTATGTTATTATTACAATACTTTAGTCACCATATAATATTATTGAGATATTAAACGTTTTGCAATATGCTGGGTATTGCGATAACATGTCTTGGGATTAGGGATGCACAATAATATTGACATGTCATCAGTGTTTGCCGATATTGGCTTTAATATAGAATATTGTAATCGGCCAGCATAATAATAATATCGGTTGGTCATTGGTATCTGCCAATATCAGCTTTAAATGAACTATTAGAATCGGCCAATGTGCCCTTGCTGTATTTTCACAATGAATGAATCACCATCACCATGTATGCATATTATGTTGATTCCTCTGCAGAAGAGACATGATTATCACTAAAATTATGTAGGTAAATAAGTGGATATATCTATCAGTATCGGTCATTGGTCAAAAGCCTTGTCACATATTGGCATATGGGCAAAAAATCAAATATTGTGCATCCATGATTGGAATTTATTCCTTTTTTTTTGGACTTTAAATTATGTTCTCAAAGGAAAAAAAATGTCAACTTGTTTTTTAACTTAAGAGATAAACTTTTAAAGAGATTGAAGTTTCTCACTTTAATCATTTTTATTGCAGCAAAATGTATAGAGTGAGTCAGTCAGTTGCAAAAAATGATACCATTTAAGCATGTAGTGAGTGTTTTTGCTCTGCCATTTGCTAATAGACCAAAGCTTGGAGACCATATATTATCCAGATCTGATTGATGTGACATGCTCCCATAACAAAAAACTGTTGTTGTTTTCACCGGATCATTTCAGTATCATATGGCAGTTCAGCCCAGGTCATTACCTAACTTTCAGGTGTGTGTTTCAACTAAGAGTGCACCCAAACTATGACATGTATAACGTGCAATACGGAAATGTAGGGTCGATTTAAAAAAAAAAAAAAAAAAAAAAAGTGTTGTCCCAATATTCAATCATTTGTGTCAGACAGATCTTTTATTTTGATATAGTGTAACTGATGGTTATATTATAATTCCCACGAGTCATCACATATTGCCTTGGATGTCTTTTAGTTTTCTTGCCTGATATCAGACAGAATTATCCCTACGTTCCACTCAGTTTCCATCAGTCAACTCGAACTCTGTGGAGTGGGTGGATTCAAAGGTCTGGACCCAGGCAATTAGTTTTCTCCTCCACAGTAATTATGATTCAAGTAGTTTTCAGCCATACACGCTTGCAATAGTTACCATATGTGCACCATGTACAACAACATGGTATTACATGTTGAGATTGAATGCAAAACCACTTTCCTGTGTGTCTGGTTGTTTGGGGGTTTCTGTGCCTTGCAGTTATTAACAGAGTTAGGAATGGGATTCATTTCAGGTTTTTTTATTTTCATTCTGTTACTTCCCTTGAGCACGCTATCTTCACTCAGTTCAAAAAGTGTCTTATTTCCCCTCTCCTTAAATGTTATATTCTGTTTTATGCATTGTGTTTTCCATCTCACTGAAGATAGGAAATGATAGATCCTCATACAAAGTATACTATCAACTTTAGAGTAAGAGTGTCTGCTAAATTTAAAGATTAATCATTTAAGTTTAATTTATCGTTTCCTGCCAAATCACGTGGTTACAAAGGGAATACAAAAAACACAAGTGCATAATGTTGTACGTAGGCAACTGTTAATATTGTTTCAACCACGAAGGAAAAATTGTGTCTTTCGCTTTCAGGTCCTGTGATACAGGTGTTCTTGCCGTCCTGTGACGGATTTATCCTCTCAGCTGTCGGGTGTAAGGAGGAGAGGAAGCAAAGATGCCGAAACCGGTAAGAGACCGAAAGGAGCTACATGAGAGTTGGCATATAAATGTCAGCAGCTTTTACCCCACTGTTCTCCAGAGGTAAACAGAAATGCATTGCTCGGGGGAAGAAGCCAAGAAAAAACACTTGAGTGAGCTGCTTTCCCTGCTAATCGTTTCAGATTGTTTGATGTAAAACAAAAAGACTTCCAGTGTTGGAGCGTATTAAGCTGTAGCCCATGGAGCTGAGGATATATGATATGAACTCTAAACATGAAAGTTTCTTGTTTATTCCTGCCTAGTCTGCTTCTATAAATTGAATCTTTCCAGTTGTCATAACAGTCGGCATGCACTGCTGCCGAAAGCTACATTTGTACATTCAGGGAAGTGGCAGTTTCATCCCCATGGCTGCTCCCACTCCTCATACTCCTCTTCCAAGTAAACAACAGCCAGAGTGTGAAATGAACTGCCTGGCCCACAGACTTGCAACTGCAACACTGCTGCCATTGTTGCTTAAAGGGTGGAGAGAATGCCAGAGTCCTGGGATGTGAACAACGCCAAAACAAAACCAATTTGATGCACTCCCTTCATGGTTGTCCCACTGTTGTCATTCTGCTTTTTCATCCCAAACAGACTTTGATAGAGCTTGTGCATAAGTCTGGGGAAATAACATGTTGCACAATTACTCTTCACGACATGAGAGATTTTCAAAGTATGAAGTTGTCTTTACCACTTGTTACTCTTAGCAATCAAACCATGATAGAGCAATACTAGTGGTTCACTTGACAAATTTTAGAACAAGGCAAGTTGCTAAAATTTCCTTGGAACTTACAACAACTAGTGTCAGTCTTCACCACAAGTGAACATCTCCTGTCTAGCTTTTAAGGTGGTGGGTGTTTGTGGGTGGGGGAATAGAAAGCTGCAAAAGAGGAACAGCCAGGCACTGATGTCATCCTCCACTTCCCCTTTATGTCCCCTGAGTCACCAGGGCACCATCCCAAAACAGCTAGGACAGTGGAGGGCTGGCCACTGAGCTCAGAGCGACATCTCTGTCACAGACAATAACGAACTGAAAGAGAAAGTACAGCTTGTCGCAGGGAGGCACAGACACAGTAAACAGAGGAAGCAAGAACAGGGTTCATCAGACATGACCTCCTCTGGGATTGGTGCCAGAAAACAAAACTTTGTTTTGGATTAGGCCTCTTATGCGACAGTGTCAGCATTCATCTGCAACCAAAGAATAAAAAGAGTTGCAAGGTTGAGTAACACAAGAGTTTTGTTTTTGCTGTGAACTCTGAGCACATCCTGTTAAGTTTGGTTTGGCGGTAACGTTGCCAGAATTTTGATTACTAGCCCTCTGTGGTTGTGCAAGAGCCTGAAAGGTTAAGATTGTGGTGATATTATTGGCTAAGTGAGGTGTCAAAACAAACACACACAGATTCAACTATTATATTTACTGAGAAGAGTTTTATTGTTTTTACATAAAATGCACATGACCTGTTCAGCAAAACATTGAGATTAAATGCATTATGTTGCTTTGCAGCTAAATCAGTGACTAAGCAAAATTCATGTGAAGTTTCTCCTGACACTTGAGAGGCAGTGTAGCAACATAAGATAAGGCATCTTCTATGTGTAAAAGTGCCCTTTGGCAGCTGATGTTTACAGCAACTTGCACACTATCCAGACTCTTGACTATGGACTGTAGGCTTTATCAGCAATACAAACAATCAGGCCCAAATCCATTTGGGCCAGTGGTGGGCTGCCCCAGTCACCAGCCAGCAGAGCCCAAAACCAGATGCTCTCTGACAGGGATAGCTTGCGTACATACTGAGTCCTGGCGTGACAGGCTTTTCGTGAGGTGCAGATGGAGATGTTGGAATGTAACCCGTGACATCCCAGAGTTTTTGTTGGAACTGTTTCTCCCTGAAACCCTCCACATCAAAACCCCACCACTACTGACTCTTCTCCTGCACCCTCACTTCTCTCTGCATAGAACCACTTGCAATAGGTGTTATTAGAGATATAGCTATGTTTTGTGTTTCTTTTCCTTCTCCCCCTCATCCTCAACTTTTGATGAATTGTCATCTAAACTCCACCTTGTAATTAGTTTTTTCCCCAAATGCCTGTCTCACAAATGTAATGTCTTATGTCAGATTTGCGTCATTTCAAACATAAATGTGAACAGTTGAGGCAATAATTTTGGGTAAAAATCAGAAGTAAGCATCACGCCCTGTAATGTGACATAGCCATAGTCTTGGTAGGTTTTGGGGTGTGAACACAAAATGAGACCAGCCACTTAAAATCAATTGGAGCCAGTGTCCTGGAAGGTGCTGTGCTGTGCTGTGCTGTGCTCCACATTGCTGACTCTGACATTGCTGGCTTAAGGAATCTGTCCACACTCCTATTTCACCAGTTTGTGTGATTGATAGACTGGTAGAGGTACAGGAAGGTCACTGAGTTTTTCTATCTTCAGTTTTGACAGGAAGTGTCCTGACATACTGTTTAATGATGAGTCATTGGTAATTAATTAGATTAGCTTATAGGATCAACATTAGAGTGGATGAAGCATAAAACAGTCTGTGTCAGGAAGTCGATGAACATATTATATAGTTTTGTTAATAAAGAGTAATGTGCTGTTTCCCATATCCTTCCACTTGTGTTTGGTGCTCTCTGTGAGCTGGGGGCAGGGGCTGAGGTGACGGCACCCCACAGGAAGAGAGCCCTCGCTGGCTTCCTAGCTTGCGGCTGTTTTCCCGTTTGCTGGAGAAGGGGCCCGCTGTGTACATCGGGGCCCAGTCTGTGTCAACATCCTGTCCCTGTGGAAGTACAGAAGCAAGGTGAAGAGAGAGGTTTATCACCAGACAACTGAGGGACTGACAGGACAGGAATGAGTCAGATGGGTGAACATAAAATTTAGGAATAATAGGAAATGGAGAGCAAGAGGAAAAGTAGATAGGAATATATAGTAGAATTCTGTTTGTCTGTTGTGTTTGATCCTCAACCTCACATACAATACAAAAGTTAGGTTTGTAATCAAATAGCGTAAGTAAGGCCCCCTTTCCTCTAGTATCCCCTTGGTGTATCTTGTAGAATCACTGGAATTTTTCCCAGATCCTGTCCACAACAGTTGACCAGACTTGTATAAGGGGTTTCACACATCAGCATTCACCTTCCCTTCCCCCAAAGGATGAATGTTTGTGTTTGTAGGTAGCAGTGATTCTCTTTACGCTCTCACTCCTCCTTCCTGTCCTCCTCCCCTCCGAAGCCTGCCTCACTCTGCAGGGGGGTTAATCAGAGGGACAGACAGCTGCTCAGAGCCCAGCAGGCCAGATTAGCAACTCTACGGATTGTAGTATGTGTGTGTGTGTCTCTTAAGGCCTCTCTCGGCAAAGCTCCTCTAAACAGCTTACAGTAACTTAACAGCTGCACATTTAACAAGGGGCCCGTCTGAGTGAGAACTCGTCTTCGCAGTTGAAATGGAGAGGGGGATTTAGAAGCATCCTTAAAGGACACATAGAAATTAAAAAAAAAAAAAAAATGTAAATGAAACAGCCACTGGTTTTGAGACTCACTGAGGCCACATCTTCACAAATTCATTTTCATTTTGATACGGTGTATTGAAAGGCTGGTTCCAGAAGCGAGTCAATCCTCACAGACCCCAGTGTTAAAAAGCCCAGCGTTATAGCAGAAATAAACATGTTTACAGCCTGGCACCAAAAACTGTTTTGGTCTCTATAGCTAATTTCAACATTCACGACAACTGTGTGTGTTGTATGTATGATGTAAACAAGGAAGCAGATGTCTCCTCTCTGTGGTTGTTACTTAGTTACAGAAAATACTACGAAGATGGTAGTCAAGTCTGCCGAAATAAATTGGGATTTGTTGCAAAGTAAATATGGCAACATATTTAAGTGGCACGGGGAGCATCATCTATTGCTGGAGGAAGCCATGGCAGTGACACAAAAGTACCCACACAACAAAGGAAAAAAAAAAAGTTTGTTGACCTACCTATGATATTTTAGCTTGACACTTCATGACTGATAAGACCATGTCAGCAAGTGAATGTCATCATTTTCAAAAGTTTTTGCCCATCCAGACTAAAATGCACCGCCAGAGTTTACAAACTAAAATAGGTGCAGCAGTGTTTCCAAAGGTGTCTGTTTTAGGGTTTCCAAAATGCTAGAGTAGTGTGGACGCTAGGTGTAAACGTTGCGAGAGTTATGCGATTTATAGATTTTCACTGGCCTTTCATCTTTGGTGGCCGCATTTGTTCACTTGCTTGTCAGGTCAGTGCTTAAGTGCGAACTTTAACTTTACTCACTGCAACCTGAGGCCTGTTTAGTGATGCTGCACACAAAGGAGGGAGAGCAAATCTGTTTCTAAGATGCTTCAAATATGGAGGTGGAGATGTTTCAGACCAATGCCACAACTTCAACGTGACTTAGCAAAGTGTATATCAGGTGTTACTCTACTTTAAAGGTTTACTACCTCTTGCTTTTAGGAAGTTCAAAGACATGTCTTCTTCATGACTCGACTGACTGTTACATGTGTCTTTTTTATGGAGTAAACTGCTCGTCTAAAGCTTACCTTAAACTTTAACTGATCTTACTCACTATTTATAGACAGTAATTTGGCTCTTTTAAGATCTGTCATGTTGCCCAATCAGTATGTCTAGTATCACCAGACAGACAGTGTCGTATAAGGACAGGCTTACAAAAGTCGCTCCTTCGGGACTTCTCAGTTGTCGGAGTGTGTGATTAGCTGTGTCAGTACCTCGGCATGTTGTCGTCCCTCCTCTCCTCCCCCTCTCTCTGCAGGAGAGATGGGATTAACTGGCCGTCTGGTCCATACAGGATTCCACTTCTCTCTGCTCTGTGGGTTGGCTATGTTTTGGCAGACACACACACGCACATGCAGCACAAAGGTTGGCTCTTTCACAGCTGATTGCTGATGGCAGGCGGGCCCCACACAAATACAGGGGAGGGACATTCAAGGCCGGTCACTTGGAAACCCCAGCTCAGCACAACATTCTCCATAACTACTACTATCTCAGAAAGTCAATGAGGCAGCTTGTCTTGACACCAATGCAATTTTTTTGTCAATGTGTGTTAGTCATGAGCTGTTGATTGAGATGTTCCCCTAGTACTTAAAAGTTTTGCCTTAGTTGGCTTCATTTAGTGAGATTTTTATTTCCTCTAAAAACCTCAGCACCTGGATTAAGTACAATTCTGTTTTCTGTTAGTCTATGTTAGACCAATGAGGACAAACTCAATGAATTAGTTGTGAGGCCATCTTATCATCCAGCGCTCAAATAATGGAGACACTCCTTGATAAGAAACTTGCATTCACCCAGAAGAGTACTAGGTGAATGCTGTTATCGCACCATGAGACAACTATAACTCACTGACACTTGATTTTTGCAAGAAATGTATTAGGTCTCCAGCTTGTACATAACATGGCAGCACATCAAGCCTTTGCTTGTCCTGTAGCAGCTGTAACTTTCAGTTACTCATCAGAGGTTGTTTTTTTTTTTTTAACAGAGGAGCAAAGCCGCAGTCTGTTTACTAGCTGCCAGAGACCCACAGGCAGGTAGTAAACACTAAATCAAGTTAAATATGAGAATAACACTAAAAAAAACACAATTATGATATTCCATTTCAGCTAGTATATCCCCTAAATCCTGCACACTGGACCTTTTAATGAATAAATATAATTTATGATGGTGCTAGGTTGCTATCCTACTTGGGCACAGTGTTGTACCCAATATAAAAAACGCTCCTAGAGTTTGAATGTCAACATTATGAATGAAGCTTCCAACTATTCAGTACAACCCTATCCATTTCTTTTTCTTCCACTGAAAATAACTGGCACATAATTGCTGCGTGGGTTGATTCCCAGACATGGATTAAGCTTTGGTCTTGATGTGGACGAAAAATAAAGTGCCTCTCTGTGTGGAATCTTCATTGAAAGACACATTGGCAATAAGCATGCCAGAGAGGTTTGATTTCAAAGAGTACCAAACACAGTAACTATACCAACTGAAAATTGACCCTGACTGTAGGCAGAGTTTTATTCAGTCATTTTATACTACTTAATTTTTTCCCTGGAAGCTGCCCACAGTTTCCAACCAAAATCAAGTTTAGCCCTAAGGTTAGATGGTGTACATGTGGGAAACAGTTTAGTCCCTTAAATGATATTATATGTGAATGGACGGTGGCACATTACAGTAATAGCTTAGGCCATGCAGGAGTGTTCAGGCAAGATGTGTATAGTGTGGAGAAAGTGCTGCAACTTTTCATGGGTAATTAATGAGAGGGAGACAGAGGCAGATACATTGTGGTCTGAGCTCCATGTGGCATGGGGGAGTCCAGTTATGTGCTGTATAGACACAAGTTTCATGGATTATTCATTGCAGGGATATTGAGAGGGATAGGCAGGAGAGACGGTGAAGAAATATTGAGAGGAGAGGGAGAGAAATGCTGAGTAAGCCTTCCTGAGGTTTGGGGTATAATTGCTAAGAGGAAAAGGAGGGTTCTTTCCTCAGTTTCTTATTTCTGTTTCCCTTTTTCTCTCCCTCCTTTTTTGTATGGTTGGCTCATCTACAGTAACCTCGCTGTAACTTAATCTCAAAGATAGTACACCCTAGATCATCTCTCTTTAGCTTCCTGTTGCGATCTATCTCCCCTGCTGTTTTTTTTTTTTTTTTTTTTTTTTTTGAAG
>JAPZEB010000017.1:10830879-10842833 GCA_029783705.1 Chaetodon striatus
GCATCTAGTGGTGAGGATTTCAGATTGCAACAAGCCAACACTTCTCCCACCATTGTTCAGGAGGTTTTCAATAGGAGCCAAGTTTTCCACGGAGGGCTTTTCCTCTCCAAAAATAGCTACTGGGGATTTAAACCAGTAAAAACACTGAATAAAGCAGAAAACCCACTCCCTATGCAGCAGTAAACGGCTTATTCTAAGGTAACTAAAACACAATGATTTATATTTTCAGGTGATTATACACTAAAGAAACATACTTACTACATTACATTCAATTTCTGCCAATACATCCCCCTAAATCCAACACACTGGACCCTTAAAGTTGGGCCATATCTTTAAGTTACATGTCTCATTCTCAGTGTAAATTGATTGGAGGAGCTGTAACATGGAGGTAGACAGACTAAAACAAGCAGTAATTCTCCTTCATAAACCAAGTGAAAATGACAGCTGTGGCATTTGTTAAACCAAATGTCAGATGTGAATGCCGAATGAGACACGAGTTCAAAATAAGAGACATAAATTATAAATCTCACAATTCTTTTAACACCGAGTCACGATGATCTATCATACTGACAGAGTCTGTCCCTCAGTGATACACTTTACTTACTTGTCATTGACAAAAGAATACATGAGCAGCCGCTCATCAATGAACTTCTTCCACTCAGGCTTCTCATTAGCCAGGTCTCGGTAGTTATCATTGGAGACGATGATGCCGTCTGACTCATAGGCCAGCTTGACGATGAAGCGGTCGTCATAGCAAACCACGCGTCGACCTTGGACACGCCGTGATGGAGTGAAGACCAGGATCTTTTCCTTCTCCAGGCGACGCAGGATCTCCTGATCTGTGTGAGAGGAGGGGTGTGTTAAGGTTGAGAAAAATGCTGTGCTAGAATAAACTCAGTTTATCTAATGCCATGTGTGTTTGTGTCAGCCAGCCTCTTGTACTGACCTGTTATAGGGGCGTCAGGGCGGGACTGCTCTTTCCTCCACGCAGGCACAAACACAGTGATGTCATGATGACCACGCTCTAGGAACCAATCTACAGCTAGCTGGATGCCCTGGCAGGAAAACACTTCCTTGTTGCCATGGCTACGGGACATAGGTAAGAGGCAGAAGGTCAAATTAATATGTTGGGTTTTAATGTAGGTTTTTCAGCAACACATGCCATTGTGTAAAAGTGAGCTGTGTGGAATCGATAAAAAGACATTTCACAATGTTTAAAGGTCTCACATTGTAAATAGTCAGATTTCTTTTTTATTACAAAGCAGGTATGGGTGCTACAAATACTGTGAAACTATCAAAACACAGAGAAATGCACCATCCACTTTCAGAAACTGTGCCTGTAAACAAGCCATCAGGACTTCTGTGTAGTTGTGATGTCACAATTATACTAATATAGACTGTGTTTAACTTGACAACATGAACATCCGAAATTCCACGCTAACATGCAGGGATGTCAGTTTCGGTGAATCTTTCTCTCCATAGCCCAACGCCCATTAACTGATAACTGTTTAATTTTTAAGGAAAAAATGCAAAATAGCGTGAAACACAAGAAGCCTTTTCTTTTCGTCCGGCGTTTCATTGACCCAGTGTGAGCTTTAGCGCCACATTTCAAAGCGCTATTCATATAGAGGTGATGAAATTTTAATATTTTGTGTTGTAAATGTCTCGACTTTTATTTTATTTCCTGTTGGCTTTGCCTTAACATGCAGATCCATGGTGCCCACGACCAACCCTCCAGTCTCCACTAGTTAGCCTTGGCCACTCACTGCACACCAGCCAGATCTAGTAGGAGCTAACTAGCAGTGCCAGTCATTGGCGATTACTGCTGGTAATGCTGTTCTGTTGGTGGGACGTGTTGGTGTGAAAATATGATGGACACAGTCTAGTTCCTGGTGAGAAGGTGGCTTCATTTTTAGCTGCAAAAGCCCTTTAGCATTGTTAGCTATATTAGCACCACTAGCCTTTTTTTTGTTTGGTTTTTTGTGCATTCAGAGTGGAAATTCACCATAACAGTATTTGTTTGGGTACAAGAGACACTCACCTCATGGCTACATTACTGCCGTCCACCACAATCGGCCGCAGGTTATCCTGGTCGCACAGAGAGTCCGACGGACAGGGTGAGTCCGACCTCTGGCTATCCAGCAAATCAGAACAGCCACAAGAGGAAGAGGAGGATGAAGAAGATGAGGTAGAGGCTAGCGATCCAGTCGGCTGCTCATTGTCTGACTTGGTGCCCAGTTTGACCAGCTCTCCCAGTATGTCATTGATGAGGGTATCAGGGCCAAGCTTTGACAGCACCAGTCTCACCGTCTCCTCAGAGTAGCCCAGCTTCAGGGCAAACTCCAGCTTAGCCTGGTACTCCTTCCCGCCAGCCTCGGGCGCTGGCTCTGATGAGGAGGGAATGGATGGAGGCTCAGGTGGGTGCTTACATGGGGAGCTGGGAGAGGACTGTGCAGGGGTGTCAGGTTCAAGCTCCGATGAGAGTTCAGATGGGAGCTCAGGAGGACCCTCAGTGCCTAAGTCCACACACTGGGTCCGACAAAGCGGCTGGTGGGTGTTTTTACTGTGAGTAAACCCTCCCTCTCCTCCATCCGGGTCGGGCCCGACAGCAAGGGTGGCGCTGGAAGACGCCGCCGGCTTGCACTCTGTGTCAGACCCGGCATTTTCCTCCACCTCGGCCGGCGGAGGGGAATTGGCGGTGCTGCTGTTGCCGGAGCTTTCCCCCTGCTCCTCCATAGCAGGGGGCCCGTCAGCGCAGCCAGCCTGCCGGTCGGCCCCTGCTACGTGGAGATACTCCAAATCCAGCCCCAGGTCAAGGATGTGGCCTGCTCCTGCCTCCACATGGTCCTTCTGGCCCATGGATCTGTCACAGACATCCAGCACACGGGGCTGACTGCTCCCCTCTCACAAAGCTCGACTCATTGGTGCCTAAAGAAAGACACAGACAGGAGGGAGGGAGTGTGAGACACGTGGAAATTTGGTCCAGACTGACATCACTTTAAAATCACACAACCAGCTTAGCTCAGCGAGGGAACATGATGAAGTTGATTTATATGATGAAAGTAATGCAGTATCTGTATATCTGACATTCATTTGCATAGCTTCGTTAGTCAAATGAAAATCTGTTGTTACACATGCTGAGATGACACTACAGGGACACTGGGAAAATCCCTTGAGTGCAGAGAGATACTTAAACTAATATTTGGGTGAAAACAAAAGTGTGGTGTCTGTTCCAGAAGCAACCATTGCACTTATTATTTATATGTATAGCAAGGGCAGGTGTGTGTGTAGGCTAGCGTGCATGCAGGTACAGAATATTAATGTACTGTTTTAAAAAACTGCACAGCAGAATACGTTGTACAATGTGCAGTAACAACAATAGCTATGTATTCTCCTGAAAAGCATGAGGAATCATGCAAAGTGAGAATTTGCACTCAGGCTGTATTGTGACGTGATAATTTAAAGTCAACACTGACTGTCATTTTAGGAAAATCTGACCTTTTTCCCTATATTTTCTTAGGGAAATTTTTGTCTAAGCTATTCTCACACGGTGGCTCTGAGCTGTTATTTACACTGGCTCTGACTCTGGGGCAGTTGGGGACTCCGCTGAGGCGCAGACTGGCTGACACAAAGAGCCAATGGGGCCTCTCACCCTAATTAATGGACTCCCGCGTTTTTTTTTTTAGTCTGGCCCCAGTCTGTTTTTACAGGGCCACGCCACAGCACATTAATCTAAAGGGGAACAGAGGGTGAACTGTTTTTAAAAAAAAGAAGACAGCAAGCCGTTAGCGATGGACCCTTCCCCCCTCACATTCTACCTGGTAATTAAGGTCCATATGCTTCTTCCCACTGGGGTGGTGGAGTCACTCATTAAAGCACTGAGGGGCTCCGAGGCTACCGAGCCAATCAACATTTGTGCAATCAAGCACCAAGGACATAGGGTCTGGTTAGGCTAATCTGATTGGTGTCAAAGGTTTAGCTGCACACAAATTACAGGGAGCACTTTGGAAAGTTAATCTGAGATCAGGAAACTGATACGTTAATCTCCAGAAACAAAACTACAGGCCTGGTGTATGCTGACTGGAGTTAAAGGGATAGTTTGGAGTTTTTGAAGTAGAGTGTTATGGGGTACTGATCCATAGTCAGTGTATTACATACAGTAGATGTCAGTCAGCATGAACCCAGTTTGGAGAAGCAGGCTGGAGTCCGACATGGAAGCTAAGCAATGTACTGATGTGGATGGGGCAAACAAAAAAAGTATTTTAGTCACCCTAAAAAAGTCCCACACCAAAAACATCAATATCAGTTGAAGTGTATGCTATATTGAGAGTATTTTCAACGCCTCATCTATGCTCTCGTCAGAGCCACCAGACTCCACTGACAAAGACATTCATCTTAGATTGCTGAACACAGGAGCTGCTGATCTACTGCTGCTTCGATCAGTTAGTTAGTTTGTGTTAAAATGTGACTTTGGTGAATCCAAACTAACCCTTTTAAACACCAAAGTCACACAACAACACAAACAAAATAACCATTTGAAGCTGCAGTAGACCAGCAGTTCTTGTATTCACCTTCATTCACTGTATTTCTCAATGCAGTCTGGCTTTGAAGAAAGCGATATATAATAGATTCATTTTCCTGTTGGAAATAACTGTCATGACATCAAGGTAAAGCTGTGAAAATATTCCAAATATAGTGTACAATTAAACTGATATTGATGTTTTTGGTGAGCCTTTTTTAATAGGTAGTTAAAATACATTTTGTTGCTGGCCCCCATCCACAGCAGTGCATTGCTGAGCTTCCATGTCAGACTCCAGCCTGCTTCTCCAAACTGGGGGTGTGCAGACTGACATCTATTGTATGTAACATACTGTCTATGGATAAGTACCCTATACAACCCTGCTTAAAAAAATCTGAACTATCCCTTTAAGTCTACATTAAATTTAGGCATAAAGTTTCAGTATCTATGGCGTTTCCAAAAAGTTGTTTTCCCAGGAGTAATCAATCCTAACAAATTGTACAAATGTAAATGTGCAGTTCAACACTGGCTCAAAATCAACCCAAGCCCATGTTATCTGGACAAAACAGATGATGGAAGGGGAAGTGACTTAAAGAATGGTGGGAGGGGGGCGGGGAGGAGTGAGTTCGCATTTTATGAAAAAGGGCTGCCTAGCAACGCGGCTGAGCTACTGTTGCTAAGCTACAGCTGTTGAAAGCATTCTCCCCTCCAAATGCCAAGACAGAGGCTGCAGCGTTCAGTCGACGACCCGCCTCACACACGCACACACATTACAAAAAGATCTGGTGTGGGGGAGGGAGGGGCTTAAGTGTGCCTTACTGGCAACCCACCCTGCCACCCAAGACAACAATAGTCCTGCAGGAGTGATTAGGACTGGGACCTTGGCATCAACGAATGTGGGCGTTGATGGTGCCCATGCACACGTGAACACACACACATCTACCTCACCCAGTGACTCATACTGCTGTGGAGAGAGTGGGGCTATTGGGAACATTTCATGCATACTCTTCTCTGATGATGGTCCAAACTAACACATCCAAACCATCTTTACATTTAAGCTTTTCTAAATCTTGCCATCATCAGTTCCAAGCACAAGCAGCACCTCAGTGCCACGCAGACATGACAATCCACCGAGGACTCTGATTAAGGATGCAATCAGACGCAGATCACCAATACCTTACTACACTAAAAATCCTCAGGCATCAAAGGAGTGGTGTGTGACAGAAAAGTACAACTTTTGCTGAAGTCTGTGCCAAGCAAGTGTGTTCCCTTATGTCTGAGATATCATTTGTAGGCCAGGGCATCTCTAAAGCACCATGACGCCTTGTTAACAATAGCATGTTGTGACACATTTTACCTCGATCAAAAACTGTGGCTACTGCGATTTGGATACTGCACTTAGTCATACTGTCATTTTGATAATGTTTCGATTAATTGTACAGCCCTAATTAAATTCACTTAGTCACAGCTGGATCTCAGAACACATTTCAACACTACACTAGTCTGTGGCTTCATGTTGCCTTACATAAAAATGAATTCCACACACTGAGGTGCACAGATTATAAATCACATAAAAAGGGAGCACCAGTGCTGAATTAGTACAGGTTTCAGACCTGGCGGTGGAGGACAAAAAGTTGGCTTGTGCACCTTGATATATGAAACCTTACTGCTAAGTGCTAATTGTGTCAATAGCACCAAATATTAGGGATGAATTATATTCGATTTGATGCAGATATGTAACAACTTATTTGGCCAATAACCAATACTGATATCAATATATCCACTTTTTCCCCCAGCTAAGTTTAGTGATCATCAAGTCTCTTCTGTAGTGGAATTAACATCATATTATGTATGCATACTTTTATCATGATGGCCCACCAGCAGATGGAGACATGAAATAGAATGCTTTTCAATGTATGTAATATTCATTCATTGTGCACAATAAGAAAAAGCATGTTGGCCGATTCTGATAGTTCATTTTAAAGCGATATCGGCTGATACCAACGATGTGCCGATATTATCGTGCATCCCTACCAAATCTGAAAAACTGTCAAGTTTCTCAGAGTGCTATATCACGTCTGCTCAGATTTGTAATCTTGTGTATTACTTCATTAGACAGCTCCTGATCCAGAGTTTACACTATTTATTAACTTCTCATACTACTGCTTTTAATTTTCAACAGTCTGGAATTTTGGCTTCTTAGTTAAACAGAAACACAATATGTAGAAAAATATGTTAATAATCCTCAATGTAAGGTTACAAAATTAGTACTGTAGTATTGTTGTGAACTGGGACCAAAACACAGGCATCATATCAGCGCTAGATGATAGGCAGCCATGAATCGACATCACACAACTGATTATCAAAGCCAAAAATATCCCCAACATATGACAGGATACATTCACGACAATGCAGAATAATTAAGTGGTAATGGAATCCTCAGGTTTTCACACAGTAAACTGTTAAGCCACACAGATCTAGATGTATCTAATCTAGGTGGCAACTAAGGATTACTTTCAGTGCTGGTTATTCTGCTGTAGAGCTGGACAATTAGTCCACCAACTGATGAGTCAATGGACAGGAAAATAACTAGCTAACTATGTTGATAATCAATTACTCATTGAAGTCATTTTGATGCAAAGCTGGAAGAAAATGCCATTTTCAGCCTTGCAAAGATGAGGATTTCCTGTTTTTCTCTGTTTTATATATTAAACTGAATATTTTTGGGTTTAGATGCAAGATACTGGACTTTCCAATATGCGATATGCCAATATGCAACAACTCATTTGAGCGATAACCAATACCGATATCGATATGTCCTCCTTTCTTCCCCACATAATTTTAGTGATCATCAAGTCTCTTCTGTAGTGGAATTAACATCATATAATACATGCATACTCTTATCATGATGGCCCACCAGCAGATGGAGACATGAAATACAATACTTTTCAATGTATGTAATATTCAGTCATTGTGTAAAATGAGAAAAAGCATGTTGGCTGATTCTGATAGTTTGCTTTAAAGCCAATATTGGCTGATACCGATGACGTGATGATATAATCTTGCAGCCCTACATTTTAAGACATGACCTTGGACTTAAAGAAACTGGAGCGTTCATTTTTCACAATTTTCTGACATTTTATAGACATTTTTAAAAAACATTTATTCAATTAAGATAATTGGCAGATTAATCAGTAAAAAAGGAAAAGTGACTATAACAATTTTTTATAGCCCAAGTTCACATATTGTCTGAAAAAAAAATTCAAAACCCAAAGATATAAACGACTAAACTGAGAAAATAAGAGCCTATTTTTACATTAACACACGGGGAAATGCTGATCTGCAAAACATATGGCAGGTTATCTTCTGATCCACAATCATACTGACCTCTTGTGATTTTTACAATCTGTACAAATCTTTTAATAATGATGCTTAACGCCAGAAATCCGAGCAGTGTGCTAATCACTATTAAAGCCTGTTAAATGTGTGATCTGATTAAATGTGAGTCTTGTCTTGTAAGTTGTCTTTCTCTGTTTTATCCATATTACTACTGATTATTATCAAAAGTCTCATTGTGCAAATATTTTTAGAAAGTTCCAATAGTCAACCTACAATATTGTTGTAATATATATACTGAGGTATTTGGTCAAAAATATCATGATGTGTGGTTTTCTCCATAGCACCCGACACAATCTTCCAGTGTGGTCCAAACTCTACAGAATAATGCATTCAGCTGCATTGTGGAATTCCCAAATCAGGCTTAGTGCTAACAGACCAACGGCACAGCCACCTCATCACACCATCTCCAGACCTCCAGGCTGAGTGGGTGCATCTTTCAAACATCAGCGGGCCAGCTCCCACACACAGCAGCACTGCTGGCTTTGATGGAGGCAGTAATGAATATGTAACACAGTCCTTACAGCGCTTTGTATGTGGGAGCTTTGTGTAAAAAGTGTGTGTGCTGAGGGTGAGAGAGGGGGTAAAGGGTTCAGGGTGAAGGGGGAGTCGGGGAGGGGGCTGTCTGGCGGTATAATCGCTGCATGCCTGATACTGTGCAAAAGTTATTGTTAAAAAAAAGGGGGGGCGGGGGGCTGTCCCGGGCAGAATAATCAGCCAGGGAGTACTATGTGTGTGTGTGTTGGTGCATCTAGATGGCGCGCTAGGCTTTCCCCGCCAGCAGCAGGGCAACAGATGTCTGCTGAGCGCTACTCGCAACTGGTGTCTCCCCACACACACACACACACACACACACCCCTGTCTCCACACAGCCAATAGAGTGAGAATAAAGACGCAGCAGGACAGACAGCCTCTGACACACACACAAACTGTGGACACACAGTCAAATGTAAAAGCTGCACACACACTTTCTGAAGCCAGCATCTTCAGCCGATGCACTATTTGCCTCCTCTGGCCTCATGTGACCCAGATAAGAAGAAGCTTGCTCTTTGTTACCACCCCCAAAAAACCCCAAAACACCGACCCATCCCCCAAATCAAGCTTCATATCAACACAGATCACGCTGTTTGAAATTCAAGTGCAGCACTTGTGTTACAGCTGCACGCTGACGCAAAGTTTATTCAGATGTAGTCCTGTGATCACAAACTCTTATAAGTCTGGGCTGCACATATAAAATTGTTGTGATGTTGTGGTACATACGGTTTGAACTTAGACTACTTCATCTTTTGTCTGCACATCCAAAGCCATCATAAGATACACCTTCTGCACTTTATTCTGAATTTATTGTATGAACTATACATGACTCAGGCTATTTGAAATACAGGACAACCCAGTACTTAAGGTCATGTCAGTTAAGTATTTACAGGTCAGCATGAAAATGAATTATGATGTTGCAGCTTTGCAACCTGTCACGCAGGTAGCACTGCTGGGGGGTATCTCAATGGCCCTCTAGACATGGGCAGTAAAAGTCACAGTTGCTTTTTTAAGACAGAGATCACACCAGCCACAAAAAGGGAAGCTTCGGATTTCAGAATAAGAGTCAGAATATAGAAGACACACTCACCAGGTCTTTGCAGATCAACAAACAATGACGAAAGGGATCAGCTCATTTCCGCACATTTAAATCCCTGAAAACCAGGCGCAGGTGAAACTGAAGAGAACCAAGTCCTAAAGTTCCCAGATCCGAGGCCGCTGCTCGTCTTTGCACGCAGGTACAGCAGAGCATCCAACTCCAGCCACCTCTGTCCTCACTGCTCCTCCAGAGCTGTTTTTTTTCTCTCATACAGGAGCAGGCAAGTTGGACAATGAGTGGCAGAACAGATGGAGCAACAATGTCTGCCATTCCCTCGTTTAGAGTGGCTGCTTTTCCACCAATCAGAGCGCAGCGGCCTTACAATGAGGCGCAGAGACAAGGAGGAGGAGGAGGAGGAGGAGGAGGAGGAGGAGGAGGGGAGTGGCTGTGGGCGAATGCCTGCAACAGCCAGTTTCCCCAAGGCACGCGTACTCAAAGTGCACCAGCACACACACACTCCTGTCCTCAGCCTGAAAGGGCTTCCCCTGTGTGGCCGATGAATCAACGAGGGGTGGGCGGCTCAACAATAGAGCTACACAATAGGAGGCTGGGGAGGGCAGCTGCAGTGTGAGGGCTGGTGCTATTACGGCCCGGGGCAGCAATGGAGAACACCTGGCTGCAGAGCACCACAGTCACTCTCCACTCTTTGTCTTGTGCTGGGGGGTGGTGGTGGCGGAGGGGGGGTCAAAACAGAAAGAAAAGACCAATGCTGGCTGAAAGACTGGCGTGGCCTTTAAGAGAGTGAAGAGGAAAGAGGAGAGTGTGGCCGGGCTGAAAGGGAAAAAGGACAAGTGTGGGGGGCGACGGACATCAAAAAGTTTTATGTCCCAATGAGTATGAGGAGGGGACCTGCTCCTCATTGTTGCAGCACACTTAGGGCAGATGACTCGGAAGCACAAATCTTTGCCTTTCTGTCCTCTCTTTGATTATAGAGCCCTTGTGCAAATAACAGAATTTGAATGATTTCAAAATAAAGTCACGCCCACATTCATATGGTACCAAAAGTAATGCAATAATGTGTTCATGTTCACCACTGTCATTGATGCAAATGCTTATTGAAGACATAAAAGTCTGACATTGCACAGTTACACATGCTGCAAGAACTGTATGACTTCACAGAAAAACTGTAAATGGGCACCAAGCCAGTGGGGGGGCTGAACCATTTTAGTGCAATACTCACTGTACTAACCAGACTGCTGGGATAAGCACATAATATGTAGCTTTCTGGAAACGTGAAGATAACATGAAACAAGAGTAAATAAAATGCACAGAGCAAGCAAAAGAAGAATTTGTAGTAACTTTGCATCAAACTAAATATTTGAGCCATCTCCACATCTCAAAGGTATTTTCTCTATCAAAACAAAAGACTCTGGATCCTAGCCAAGCAAAATAATTTAAGTTGTACTCACATACTGAGCACTTATAGTCGTCACCTCCAAATCCAGAGTTCTATTTCATAAAAACATAATCTGGGCCCATGACACAATATAATCACAATCCTGAGATACAATATTATCACTCAATCATTATTGTGATTTTAATTGTCTTTTTTTACACGCTGAGTATTTTGATAACATAAACTGCATTTAATTGCAATTTCAAAACTGCAAATTACGTCCCCCGAGGAAAACCTTGTTGATATATGTTATTTTATGTGCTGAAGTTCCAGTCTGTTTGTCTCACTTCAGTCATTTTTATTGCAGCAAAATATATCTAGTGGGCTAAAAAAGTAATTTATGTCATTATTAAAGTAGGTTAGCAAAAGTTTAATTTGTATTTGCAATAACAATAAAATTACTAATACTAATAATTAATATTCGGGATGGGCTATATCAATATTATATCGGCATTGTAATATGAGACTAGATATAGTCTCAGATTTGGGATATTGTAATATTTTAAGTGATGTCTTTTCCTGGTTTTAAAGGCTGCATTACATTTAAGTAATGTCATTTTCTGAACTTACTTGAACTTACTATTCTAGCCGTTATTTGCTACCGATAAGTAGCAACTTATTTGGCCAATAACTTATACCGATATCGATCTATCCACTTTTCTTCCCCACATAATTTTAGTGATCATCAAGTCTCTTCTGGAGATGAATTCACATTATATTATGCATGTATACTCTTATCATGATGACCCACCAGCAGATGGAGACATGAAATACAATACTTTTAAAAGTATGTAATATTCAGTCATTGTGCAAAATAAGAAATAGCATGATGACCGATTTTGATAGCTCAATTTAAAGCCAATATCTGTCAATACCAATGATGCACCGATTTCATCTTGCTTCCCTGTTACTGATGATTATTTATCAAAAATCTCATTCTGTAAATATTTTGTAAAAGCACCAATAGTCAACCCTACACAATATTGAGGTATTTGGTCAAAAATATTGAA
>JAPZEB010000017.1:10844917-10857622 GCA_029783705.1 Chaetodon striatus
CCGTCCTCTGTTGACCAATCAGACTGCAGTGTTCACAGCTCCACCTTTTAGTACCAGATCTGTGTGCTGTGTACCCCAACAGAGGGGTGACCAAAAATGGGGGCATTAAGGAACATTGGTACCATCCACAACTTGGATACTGAATTGAACTGAACCATACCAGGCTGCTTGGTGGAAATGGAGCTTTAGCATCACTGAGCTAGGTAACGTTAGAGATCAGCCCAGGAGAACGCCTTTGATTTTTATATCTCTGGTCAACTAGTTTACGAATTGGGACTTTATGTCAAAAACACCAGGAAGTTCCTTGACATACATGACCTCTTTTACAAGCAAGACCTGGGCAAAATGGCAGCATAGGGTAGTAGACACACAGTCACATGAACTGTTCAATGTACAACATTTATCACTGGGTGCACTGCTTTTGAATGTCTGGATCTTAATTTACCAGAGAAAAAAGGTGAGCACACATAAAGCAGATGCTGGGCTAGCGGTCCATCTGCACCGAGCCAAACAGCATTGGGGAAGCACTGATATATGTGATACTGCTTTGTTCCATGTTTTTGCTGGTTTAAATAACCTGGTTCGTTTGTTTTGGAGGAAGAGACCTCTGTGGATAATTTAACTACCGGTAAAAACCTCCTGAACAATAAACACTTAAGAAATTCTGACCAGGACGTCATGCTTGGCACCTGGGAACCGTTTCTGCTGGTAGCAATTTGCAATCCTCACCACTAGATGCCACTAAATTCCACACACTGCTCCTTTAAAAGTTACATTCCACATGAAACATGTTGTAAATGTGGCTTTTATACACCTGTTATGAGCAGAGTCTCCAAATAAAGTTTGCCACAATGAGCTTATAAATGAAATTATGTATAGTTTAAGAAAATTCTTAAAATAAAAACATCACACTGTAAATTACTTCTGATTTTATTCAATGGAAAAAAAGACCTTCAGGAAAATACAGTAATTCCCATAGTACACACAGAGAGGACATAAATTAGAGAGGCATGGCAGAGAGACATTTGAGGGGGGAACATGTCACCTGGCACCTGGGTGGTAGAAAACATTTGATCCACGCTGCCACACAGCCAGGGGCACACTGTGCACGATGCAGGATGTAGAGGAATCAGTGAAATCACACTCTAGACTTGTGTAATCCATAACGTGAGCAAAAGTTGATTATTCCTGTACACAAACGTCTAAATGATAGTACAAAAAGGGAATAATACAAAATACAAAACAGGGAGAAAACTGCCCTCAAAATAAACCATAAATATTCATATCGATGCACATTGGTTTAACAAAACAATTGCTTCTGTAAACATTTTCAACATAAGGTGTGCATTACAATTTAAAAACCACTGCAGTCGCATACTTATCTGAAGGGTTACATAATAAAAATTGCAGAAACAAGACTAAAAACTAAGTCAGAGTTAAAAATATGCCGCTTAGTTCACGCCATCTGAAGTGGTTCTGTAACACTGCTATTAGAACGTGACTTTCTTTGCTTTCCGCACATGATCAGACAGTGAAAGCATCTCATCCCGTGTTCTGCAGCTCTCAGCAGGTCCCACCTTGGACAGTGAAGGCACCACCTTTACTGAGAGCAGGGTCAAAGAGTCGAGTTTAAGTGGAGGGGGTGGGGGGAGTGATTTTTTTTTTTTCTCATACATACACACAGCTGCAGGATGGATTCTACATTATAACAGTGGAATGAGACTGTCTCATATGTTGTAGAGGATGAGAGAGGAAGAAAAGGAAAATGAAGGAAATTCTGGGATGGAGTAATGATCCAGTTAAAGTCTCGTCAATCCAGACTGGACTGAGTAAACAAACTGCCTGTCTGTAACTCAAAATGGCAAAAAAAGAGGTCCAATATTGAATCACACGGCTGGTTCAGACTCAAGTGTTCCTACAGTACGTGAAATCCAAACTTCACTTTTAACTTTAAAAACCTGCAGAGGAATTCTAAGAATTTTAATCAGCTGGAGACCCCTCTAAGGCAACTGTTTAGCTCAACATTAAGCTAAAGTCTCCTTCAAAATAGAGCTGGATGACAGATGGAAAGTCAAATGTCGCCGTGCAGGAGGACAATCACCTGATCCTGATTTCCTCCACTTTAAAGGAGTGTGATGTTCAAAGCTTCTTCTCAGCCCTCTGATGCATGCTGCCTTCATTCCCTTACTGTCACTTCTGCCCGCTGGCCTCCATGCTACCTTAATGGCCACCTGCTAATTCTGCATGTCTAATTCACAGTTTATCCTAGCCCTACTTATGACTGATATTAAAGGAAAAATCCACCTAGGAAATAAAACAGCTTTTGGTAATGCATGTCACATTTGGGGTTCGGGTGGTGTGATTTCATATTACCACTAGATGATTAAAAATGAGCAACGGAAGCAGATTACGGACCAGAGACGCAAATCACAATATTAAAAGCCCTAAAAAATGACAAATTCATGATAAATAGGGTGGATTTTTCCTTTAAAACTCATCTATGGGTGCGTCCTGCAATCTTATGCTTTATTTATGTGCAGCAAGTCACATACAAAATATACAGTGTATGAAAAACTGGAGCTAATTTTTGTCGCCAACATGCTGCCATAAACAGGGCTACTTCTGTCCGACATAACCTACAGTACGTGAGGCAATGTGGTAAAAGTCGAGATAGTGTCTGTAAAACCTGGGACAGTCTGAAGCCTACAAGGTTGATGGAGTTAGTATGTACAAGCTGATATCCAGTACCCTGTATTTCATGGATATATCAAGAAGGTCCCTTAAAAAATCTTCACTTTAAGGAGGAGAAGGCAAAGAAAGTGAAGATACAGAGGCAGATTTACATGTCAAGCCTTAATTATGTGGCTGTGAACTAGTGTTAAATGACATGCTTGACGTGGAAATCTACTGGTGGGAGTTAATTTCACCTGAACAGGATCTGGACTAAACACAGCTACAAACGGCTACACTCAAGGTGTGGCTCAAAAGTATTCTTCGATACAGTAACAGCCGCATTTAGCCTCTTATTGTCCCCTTCAGTCATTCACATGCTCAGTGTTTCCTCCATTCACACATACACGATGCAAAGTTTTACTATGACACATAAAGATTAACCATCAACAGGCAACAGATCCCACGTCCTGCAGAGGAAGAGGAGGAGGGGGATCGGCTCAAAGGTTGGGTGAGGCTTGTTTGGGGTTTTCTGCTGCAACATACTTAACTCAGTGAGCTTGTGACAATGCACACAACCAGAATGCCCCTCCTCACCCCCAAACGCACACCCGTCCCTTGCTTCTTGTCATGATTACAGTCCAATCCGTTGTTTGTTTGCCCGAGCAGCAGAGAGAAAGCCGTTCTCTCTGTTGAGATGCTCGAGGCGGTTCTCTTCTTCATTGTCGTTGGTCATAGTCACAATCGTCATCTGTTGGTCACTGCTTAGGTCTGGTCGTCGTGTTGGTTGGTGTGGTAGGATGTCGACTACCAGCTCATGAGGGAGGAGCGTCCCAGGGTCATGAAATACACCTGGCTGGCACCTCCAGCGCGCACGGAGGCAAAGAAGACCTGACAGAGAGGAGACAAAGGCAAAAATGCAGAACTCAGTGGGCTGTGTTCAGGCTGTCAAAGGGTGTGTGATTTAACAAAGGGAGTAAGCCAGACAGTAGTGTCTGTGGTGGGTCCTTGCATTGTTTGTGGAATATTTTCCTTGGCAACAGAGCTGAAAACAGAGAGAAATACTAGGAAGGAAAGAAAGAAAGCCAGAAACTGTTTTGTGAGGTCACAGTGACCTTTGACCCCCAATTCTAATCAGTTCATTCTTGAGTCCAAGTGGACGTTTGTGCCGAATTTCTAGGAATTCCCTCAAGGTGTTCTTGAAATACCATGTCCACGAGAATGGGATGGACAGCCAACCTGAAAACATAATGCCTTATGGCCACGACTATTACCTGCATGGAGGCACAACAAAGATCTTACCTTGTCATTTCTCTCACAAAGGAACTTGAGTCTCTGGGCTCTCTTGTGCATGAAGACACCGTCCAGGTGGCCCGTCTCCACTGAGCGGATCTCTATGGCCTTCTCACCCCAGCCCATGATCTGGTTTGACCTAATGTAGGCTGCTCAGACACAGAGAGAGATAACAGAAGAGGTACAGATTAATTTACAGAGACACAACAGTGTCCTTGGCTATAGAACAGATAAGAGTCAAACTGAGCTGTTTACTACAGTGGGTCTCGTTTTTTTTTTTTTTTTTAAATGGCCCCACTTACCCACTGAAGTTGGCATTTCTCCCCATTGCAGCACCACGTCCTTGGTGATGCGCCCGTAGGTGTTGACGTACACGCCCTCGTCCTCGTAACACACCAGCAGCTCGATCCCGTCAGTGTTGGGCAAGATGATGATGGCATGGCACTGAATGCTGGTCTGGATCTAAAGGAAGAAAAGGAGAAAGAGTTAAAAATACTTAAAGAGCATGGAGTAACAAGACGTGATCACACTGCGCTAAGTACTTACATGTGTGGGCAGGTAGATGTCGTAGACAGCACCTGAGTCCACATCCACAGCATGGAAGCCTGAGCAGGAGCCGTAGATGACCTTTAATCTCTGACCTTCCTCCACCGTCAGGTCAACCAGCAGAGGCTTGTGCACCAGGTCTCCAAAAGACTAAAGCCAACCATAAAGAAATAAGTCAGTCCGCTCAATTTGCATCTTTGGTGAATGTGATTGTATTTGCACAGCGACCATGCTTACCTTAAAGGCCATGAACTTGTGGTAGGGTTTAGGTGCCCAGGCGTACACCTCCACAGCGTTCTTCAAGGCCAGCACCAAGAACTTAATCCTCTCATATTTCACTGGAATGAAAAGTGAATCATTAGTGAGTGATAGCTTTGCTTAAAGTAGGGCTTACCTACAAATCTAGGTCAAATTTAACCCTTTCTTTGTGCATATTGTTCATTTAAGGTTGAAAACCTTTGATAGATGAGGAAACATACCGACTTTGTAGTGGACACAACCCTCCAAGTCGCCCACGTTAACCCAACCCTGCTTCTTCTCCACCTCAGGGTCGTTGTGCAAAATCTTGTTTCTCAGCCATGACAGGTAATACACTCGCAGCTTGTTCTTTTTACCTGAAAAGACAAATGAGTTTTACAGTGTGCACTGTGGACTGCAGATACACTGAAAGTTAACAGTCATCACTGTTGCAGTGACAATGCAGTGATGTAATAATGTTTTCAGTGATGACTCAGACTGCGGCGATATATTTCTCCGGTTATGTGCCATAGGCTTGTGTTTGTCTACTCTCTTATTTCTCTCCAGGTGCTGCCTTTCCCCTCCTCGCCAAGTAGTGGTTGTTTGAGCACACCAGTGCCTTACACCAAATGGCTTTCAAGCTATTTCACTGTCCAATGTAGGAACAAAATCATGAGTTTTACCTCAGTTGGAGAACGCTCTCATGATCTTGATTGTTTGGTGTAAGGTGGTCATGACGTTCCAACAAAATCAAACATGTTTAATATTACTATACGCTTTTTTAAGTCTTGGCTTATGCAAATGCTGAAGCTGAATGATATCAACATCGCCAACAACCAGTAGGTGCTCTCTCTCCAGCACCAAACAGGAAGCAGCAAACCAGGTCTTATAGTTTGTGACTAAAACACACATTGTCTTTAGATGAGCGAGCATGTTGGACTGTAGTCTTCTCAAATGTCTTCTAGTGTTAAGTATTTATTACTAAATGTGGAGTGATGGTATAAGATCTGGGGAGCCAAGTGGACGGCACCAGTGGGCCAGTTGGCAGTGCTCAAGCTTTGTGTGTTGTGGTTGGTTTGCATGTGTTAACTATACATGTATCTTTTAATTCATCGATTACTTGTGTTACTTGTAGTTTTCAGTTGGATGCTCTTAACTCATTTCACTTGATTCTTTGTCCCTTCCTTAATTTTATTGTCACTTCCCTCATCCCTTGGCTGTAATCAGGGAACGTAACATCTTCTAAGAAAATAAAAGATGCATTTAATAAGTGGTAGTTACTCTCAATAGTTCAACAAATAAAATCCAATATTCAAACTTCACCACTACATCTACATGACTGGAAATGAATTAAAAACAAACAAACAAAAAACAATATTTATGGTTAGTAGCTGAAGGCAGCACATGCTCTGTACCTGATATGGTGACTAGGACATTGAGTCCCTCCAGGACGTCCATCTGCTGGATGCGTCTCCTGTTGATCAGTGGGTAGACCTTCCCCTGACCGCTTCGGTCCAGCAGCATCAGTCCGCTCTCTGTTCCCACGAGCAGGTTCACTCCTGAAACAATCACAAACGTAAATGAAACACCTGTAATTAGTAGAGCTTTGATGGATACCAGAGTAGAATAATATGTTTTAACAAGCAGCTGCTCTGCTGAGGGGTTTCTGAGCAGGACCATGATTCCCTTACCCCAGAGTGCAGCACACAGGATCTCAGAGTTGAACCTCTTCTTGTACTTGCGAATCTCTGGTGTGTCGCTCGGTGGGCGTGTGTTAACTGGGTTGACGTTGACCACAGAGCCTTTACGGGACGGGTCGGACCTCAGCGGGTCTGCAAGCCGTCCATCTGGCCCGAATGCTGCTGGAGGGGGCACAGAGAGGTCAGGCTGGATCATAATTTAATTATTAATCAACAACCTGGTGCCTGGTTTGAACACGTAGTGCACTTGTGTCTGTGTGTTTATCTTCATCCATCTCTTAGTTTATATACATCACTCCTGTACTTTTTACAGCTGAGAATATGGGACTATACTGCCAATATATCCCCGTGTATAACACTGTACAGTGTTCATCTATTGCATGTCTGTCCTTTCTGGAGTAAGGACCACTCCTCACTTACTCTTCCTGAAGTTTTCCTCTGTCCAAGGACAGGTTGATGTCATATGTTTTTAAGCCCTCGGAGGCAAGGTATTGGGATTTATAAATAAAACTGAACTTGGCTCTTATGTTTCAACATAATTGCTTTGTCAGTGCCAGGAAAAAAATATGTAAAAAATGTGTGTAGGAGAAGCTATTGCTCATAAAACCTCCCCCAGGGGAACTGAAGCGGAATATGTTCAACAGTTTTTAATTACTGAGCTGCAGTAATGAACAGATTCGCTCAGTTGGTCTTTGACCTACCCATGTTGTTGAGGGAGCTGCCGCTGGATGGAGAAATCTGGAGAAGACGAGGGTCGATGAAGGGAGTGAAGGAAGAGGAAGACTTGTGTTTGGACATGGAGTTGCTTTCTGACTGGGACTGACAGAGATATAAAGACATTTAAAACACATTCAACTTGTAATTTAACCTGCACAGAAATCAATGGCAGTTCATGTTAGTCGAGAAAAAGACAACACAACTGTAACATAGACAGGAAACATTGGGTCTAACAGAGTCAGAGATTAGGCCTTTGGTTCAGAAAATGACAAAGATTTGATGGACTGATTTGTAATTTCTAAAACCGGCTGTTGATTTAAACTACAATAGCAATAGGCCCCCTCAGTTTTGAACATGAGTTATAGCCCTACCTCTGGGGGCCCATAAAACAGCATTCAGCTTAACTGCTCTCAATCAAACAACAATTTTATGACATAAACAACTGGGAATACAAAGTTGGCACTGCAATTCACATTTATGACAAATCAAATGAAAAAAGACGACGTGCAGTTATGTTAGCTGTTTTGAAGGACAGAAACGTTAGAGAGGGAAAACAACATGTGCAACAAGAAGAAATGTGTTGAGGAAAATGAAGAATGATCCACACGCTGGCTGCTGTCAAGTGTTAGAGGAAGAGCTGCTACTAATGAAGCACAGAGGAGTAACTCCACCACCAGAGATGCGTGTTGTTTGTGTCACACCACAAAAGAGGTGGTAATCTATGATAATTAACATAAAAAATAAATGATTTCTTCTCTTTAAGTAGGTCATGTGTGCTTGATGACTTGTTTATGTATTCCATATTTAAAAAGTCCCATTTCACCCCTACCATCACACCAGGCATGCCATCACTCAACACTGCAAGGATTACAGAGTGGTTTTAATGCATGTACTACTAAGAGGAGCTTATATGTAGATCACCCCAAAAAGCTCCAATTTCCTCCATGCCGTGACCATGCTCTACCACCAGGAGGCACCAGTGTTAGCAGTGACACAGAGCAATGCAGTGAATCGCAGGAGGGAAGGAGGTTGCGGATCAGAGGTGTCAGCCAAGCCACAAGGGGGCAGAGGAGAGCCAGAGTGAAGCCAGGAGGACACAGAGGTGGGGCTAGCAGGGTAGAGGGGCAGAGAGGCTCCAACAAACAATCGAGGAGTGGACGGCAGCTGTGTACAGGCTTGCAGATGGAGGGGGGTAATTATTACCCAATCCAGCTCAAATTAACTAGAAAAATAGCATTTGCAAATTTTACCTAGCTTCACGTCCAGGGAGAGGGTGGCCATAAAACAACTTACACTTAATACTTCTCCATTTTTGTCTTGAAGCTTTGAATCCTCTTATCATTTTGGACACAAACTAGATAGAACAAACAAATGCAACTGCTGTTTGAGCCCAATCCGCTTACTGCAAGCCTGTACCACTTCGCAACAGCCCATTCCTCAGTTGTGTGTCTCGCTGACGTGAGGGTGACATACCTCTATGGCAGTGAGCTTGTCCAGGGGATTCTGTGGGGACATGGCAGGACTGGCATAGCTAGATGATGAGGGGAAGGAGGAAGAGGAGGAGGAGGAGGAAGGGATGGTCGTGGAAGAGGAAGGGGAGTGATGGCTCTGCTGGATAAGGTCTGGTAGGTGGTGTATGCGGCCGGCAAAGCCGTTTTTCTCCGCCAGGCCGTGGCCGGGGGGTTGGGGCTGGCCGTGGACGTGGCCAGGGCCAGCCGAGGGATAGGAGGAGGAGGAGAGACTGACCAATCGCTTTATGTCAGCGGTGCTCTGGAAGCAAGAACAGGCACACTTGGGCTCAAGCAAGAATGGGGGGGGGGAGAGGGAGGAGGAGATGCATTGTTTGCCTAACTAGTCTGCTGCTTCGAATCATGATTTACTATTCTTTTAATTCATCTTTGGAGACCACCACTGCTGTGCTTGTAATGTCAAATGCAATCTATAACAATCTGAGGTATTGGATTACTCATCTGTAAATGTGAAATGTCAAGCAGCAAGTCTATGATGTCTAAAAATGTCAAACAAAACATGAAGACAGAAGAAATGGTGAAGAATGAGTGGATCACAACACTAACACTGGGCATGGAAAAGGACATTTTGTATCAGCTATATACACGCAGAATGTGCCTTCAACTTCACAAGAACTATCTAGATGTTAAACTAAGAAGACGGCAGTTTGCTCCTCTTACCTGTCTGATGACCAGCGTGCCATCCTTCGAGGGTGTAGTGACTTGTTCACTCTCTGAGTCTTCAACCAGCATGGTCTTAGCTGACTCCGTCTCCCCGTTACTCAGCCTCCTGCGGAAGCCATGGGGATATCTGACGTCCGTAACCAGACCAGTGTTAACAATCATGCAGGCAAGCCATGCAACATTTGATAAGTTTACTTGCAAAGAAAGATGAAGGCGACAGAGCCAACACTGAAACTTCACAGACACAACATCATCACAGTTCTACCTACCCAGCCCTGGAGTCCTCAGCTCCTGAGGTGGACTCCTCTCCCGCCTCCTGGTCCACCTCCTCATCATCTTCCTCATCAGTGGTGCCCGACTCCTCGCTTGAGGAGGAGTAGTCGGTGACCTTGTGGGGAAGCCTCACATCGTCTACTGCTCGAAGCTCCTTGGCCAGAGCTGTCAGATCCTAAGAGGGACAATAAGGAAGTCTTCAGAAAGACCCAGATCCAATGTTTTGGTAAAGCTCAGGTTGTCTAGAACGATGCTTCACAGCAGCAAAACTGGAGCACCGACCAAATCAAAAAGCTATCAATCCTAATAGCATGTGAATTTGGTGCCACACTAGTACACACTTTAAATCTAAAAGAAATTAACTCCTCTCAAGTAAAACACTGCGTAACAGGCTCTTTGATTCTAGACAATCTGAAATCTTGAAGTCATCCCTCCTCACTACATGTAAATTAGTTTTCTCTTCAACTTTTATAAACCTTCAGCCTCGCATCTCTGGGTACATGTAATCGAAGACTTTACCCTCTTTGGGCCCTGACACACTAGGCCGACTATCAGTCGGGGGTCAATGTTGAGCTGTTGTCAAAAAGCTCTTAAGGCTTTTCGGCTTCTAAAGCTTGTTGTATCAGCAATAGAGATGGTGGAGCCCATTGGTAAGAGAAATTCTTCTTATTGGCGGTTTAGCTCAGCACATGAGAAGACAAACGGAAGTGAGGACAGCAAACAAACAAATCAAGGCAAAAGGGAGTAAGCTTAAAACAAACTTGTTTTGTTAGGTAAGATTACTTTTTAGACGTTAAGCTCTTTAGCAGAAACGATTCGTCATTGTTTGTGTTACTGTTTAAAGAAACAGTCAATATCCTTTGTTCTTTCAACATTAGGTTACGTTATTTATGTGCTAACTGGCTAACTAGCATCTTGAATCCATCGTGTTGGTCTTTCGGTCTCCATTTATGAATGACGAATACGGACTACTGCCGCCTGCTGGTATAGAGAATACGTTTGAGAGAGTAAGTTAATGCAGGCGCAGAGCTTACATGCTAGTTGGCCATTGGCTGTAGTATGCGTTGTGTTCAAGTGCAACTTTTTTGGCCAAGACACAGGCAACATGAGGTGAAGCAGCAGTTGGCCTTTGTCGCCACTTTGATGATGGTTTGGTGCATCTGGGCCTTTCGATGTTTTAGTATTGCTTGTATTTAGCTAAGGAGTACATTTTTCTCAAAAAACAAAACAAAAAAAACAACCAATACTCAAGTTGGCACATTTCAAACTCTACAACTGGGCTTGAGTAATTTAACAAAAGGGCCAGCTTACACCTTGTTAGACCTGGGCTAAGCGCTCAGTTAATTTAAGCTGTAGGAAAATCAAGTGATCACATCATAGCTGAATAGTTTTCTAATTCTTAAATTAGTGTTGTACCCGCTAGAGATGTTGCCCTCAGCTTGTTCCTTGCATTCTCTTAATAATGCAGTCTTGTAAGGTCAGTGACAAGCAAAGGGAGGGGGGACACTTCCCTGACATGCTCAACAAAGAAAATGGGCCACAAGCTATCCAACAACAAAGCCAGGTGAGATCAGGAGCAATTCTGGCAAGTACAAGGAAACAGGAGGAGTGTGTTTGCATTCAAATGTGGTCGCATTCAAATCCAGGCTCAGGAAGCTGCTGCAGTGGGTTAACCCTTTAAGTGCCACATGTCGACGACAAGCAATAATGTGAGAGGGAATTGTGCAGGCATAAGGGAAAGACGCCAGCAGACGACAATCACATCACAGGCAGAAAGGACAGTAGCCAGTGACAGGGCTAAGAATTGCTCCATCAATCCTCACACAGGAGAGACAGCTCTTTTTATTTCAAACCGTTATCATATAATGCAATGAGTGGGGCAATGTTGCAAGCATAGCAAACGTGTGATTTTGTAGTTCATTTAATAGGCTTACCGCATCACCCTAAGAGGTTCCCCAACAATCGCGAACCATTGGATTCATGAGAAGTTGCACCAGGTGGTGGAATAATTAGAGCAGTAGCAAATAGAGAGAAACATAAAAAAGTTTGCACCTATTCAGCATCAAACAAGTGTAACCAGCACTTTGTAACAGTGGACTTACAGCTGGTCGAGTAGGCCTGACAAGGTTCTTTTCATCTTGTTTTTTGGGAACATTTTCAGGCCGCTGGAGAGGCGATCCTTCAGATTTGGAGGAAGCTTTGAGGGAACAAAAGGAGGCAGAGTTAGTGAGGGGGACACAGAGTTGGGCAAGAGGAGCCGACTCTCAAACGATCTTCAATTGCCTGTGTAAAAACACCAAAAAATGTACTAGTGCATGAGCAGATAGGACAGCATAGTAATGAGTACGAATGGTGTTATTATAGTAATAATGATAATGTGCTCATATGCAGTTAGTAGAGTTAGTGAAATGTAGCTGAGTACAGTACCAGGGGACTCACAGCGTGGCCTGAAGCGGTCACCAGGACTGGCCTGGGAGCTCGAGTTGGAGGAGCCGGAGGAACTGCCACTGCCTGGCCGAGGCTGCAGCTTCTCCACCCGGTCCCACAGCGGGCGCTGCTCCACATTGCTGTCACAGAGAACGACATGTTAATAACAAGCAGAGTGAAAACAAACAGGTATCACTCACACTACACTTGTGATGTATTTTGTAGTTGTCTTTCCATTTTTTTGGGTTTGCCACAAACCAAGTTCTGTTCTTCAACTGAATGTAAAGTAGGGATGTTGGGACAGTCAACTTATCTATTAAGAGTTGGTATTCTTGCAAGTTGGCACCAGAAATCATAGTTAATTATCAAGATACCCAGAAGAAAACAGGAGGAGTTTGGATCTGCATGTGAGACTACCCAGCACCTCTGATTATTAATGCCTCACCCTCTCTCACTCTCTTTCAAACACACAGACACACATGCTCTCATAGATGGGACTGCAAGCATGTCAATGTTACCGGTACAAGGCCGCAGCTATCTGCTGATGTTCCACAGCTGGGTGTCTGCTCACTAGGCTCGCTAAGAGGTGCTTTGGGGCACACGGTGGATCCTGAGAGCCCTGAACGTATGTATGTTTATGTGTCTGCATA
>JAPZEB010000017.1:10868102-10893843 GCA_029783705.1 Chaetodon striatus
ATGAGTGAATGTGGGAGAGGAGAGGAGAGGAGAGGAGAGGAGAAGAGAGGAGAGGAGAGGAGAGGAGAAGAGAGATGAGCTTACCCTAAGGATCTCCCTGGAGATGTAGGCGATCCAGTCTTCCTTCAGCTGGTTCCCTTTGGTGTTCTTCACCAGATCTGTGATTGAACCAGCTCCACAGAACTCCATCACCAACTAGAAAACAGGTATGAATCACCTTAGCCAAATATCAGAAGACCACAGTAGTATAGGGCTCAGGGATATGACTTAAACATATATATTTTAGTACCGACATAAAAGTATCTTAATATTTTTAGGCTGTGCCGCGATAAATGACATACATCTCAATACTTTCATATTCTCTCTAAAAAAGCATAATTGCTTGATTTAACCCTTTGATGCATACGATCATAGCAGTGTAAGCATTCTAGTAACTAATCTGAATTTAGAAATAAGGAAGGATACTGACAAGTCAGATTGGTCTTTGGAATTGTATTCTTTGTTATTTGACTAATTATTCACACAGCTGAAATTCATTTTTTCACTGAAATACAGTTTGCAGACATTTTTTAAAAATATGTATTAATTTTGGTTTATTTATTTACATATTTTTATTCATGTACCTATTACTGACTGATTGAATGAATGTAAAATTGCCACCTTCACCACAAGGTCACTGTTATTGTAAAAACAGTTCTCACGCTCTACGTCTGTAAAGCAAAACAATGTGGGGACTACTTTGACCACCTTTTTCCAAATGTCAGCTTGCTTGACTTCAGTGTTCTGTACTGGTCGGTGTTTTACATAATAAAACAGATTTGTAGTACTGCTGCCTTTAGCAGGAATCATTTTGTGGCAGATTTTGCAGATGATAGAAGTCTGCTCCTCATCTATTCTCCTGAAGCTGAACCATCTCCAGATGATAGACCTGCTCTGGGATCTTCCTCTGTTTGAAACTGATATTAAACTGGCTGGCATGGTTGATCAGTTTGAGATGTGTGTGTGGCCTGCTTTTAGGGCATTGATAAATTACTACAAGGCGTAAGGAATATCTCGAGATGATGATTTGGTCATCTACCATATTGCAAATAAAATGAAATTAGAGCATATTGGAGAAGAGCCGCTGCTCCCTCGCGTTGAAAGGGGCCAGTTAAGGTGGTGTAGGCATCTGATTAGGATGACCTTTGGGCACTTCCTGTTACAGGTGACCCAGACATGTCCCACTGTAGGAGGCCCAGACCCAGAACATGCTGGAGGGATAACATATCTTGTCTAGCCTGGGAACCCCTCGAGGTCCCCCAGGAGGAGCTGGATAGTGTTGCTGGGGAGAGGGACATCTGGGGTGCCTTGCTTGGCCCGCTGCCCCCGCGACCCGGCCCCAGATATGTGGATGAAAATGGATGGATGGATATACCCATAAATGAAATTAGGGATGCACTGATTGTAAAATTCTGGGCAGGTACTGCTTTTTTCTTTGTTTGTTTTGTTGTTATTTAATGTTATATAACCAACTGCTCCTTTAAAAAATGGTATTTATTCAAGTTTCTCACCAAAAACATCTTACGAGACTGCACTTAAACACATTATGAGAATGTTATAATTTACCTTCCCCCAAAACTCATTTTTACTGAGGACAGCTTAAATGCATCATAGTGTAACTCAACTCAATAGCTAACCATAACCAGCTCTCCTCCTGCCAATTTCATTCCCTGACAAGTTGATAGAGTTTACTGTGTACTTTCGTCCCAACAGCGCTGTGTGTCAAGTTTTCTATAGTCCCCAGGATGATGGGATGATGTTAGTTTCAAATCCTACTTTTTAGCCTTTGCAGAAGTGATGTGACACAACAGAAATACATCGGCCACTGCCATCTGTGAATGTCATCGTATTTGCTGATTGGCTGATGGCGGTCAACAAGGGAAATATCGGCCAATACTTATGTGTAGCCAAAAAAATGGTGCATCTCTAGATTTATTCGGATACATTACCTACCCCAATGTGAACTAAAACAAAAATTGAAAATACAAGAGTTCCTGATCATAGACCTTAAGGTAATTGAAAGAGGAAGTAATATTTAGGCCGCTACATATTTTCCATACTTCTTACTCAACCTTAGTATGCTGAATGGATTTGAGGACTTACCCACAGCTGGTCATCGTGTCCCGGGGGGCTTTTCTTAATGAAAGCACCATAGTAGGTGGCTATGTTTCGGTGGTGGGAATACTTCTTCAGCATATTGATCTCCAGTTTAATTTCCTCCTCTTCATCCTAGACACACAAACACACACACAAACATGTTACAGAGGTATAAACAGACAAGAGGGTGTTTGTCGTTCCACTGGAAAATCTCTGTGATGAAATACAATAATCACTGTGTGGGCAACGGCCTTTAATCATCATTTGGCCTTGAGTGACATTTCATTTCAGATCCAAATCAATTCACTTCCATATTTAGGGTCAGAGCAAGTGTCAAGCTATGTGACAACGCCCTGGTGTGGTTTCATTTCAGCCTGGCCAGGCCTTATTCATCCTGCATCTAGGACTCAGCTTTATAATAATGCACAAGGAGTCGTCCGTCTACTGGCAAATGATTCCTTTGTTTAGGGATTAATGATGCATGACTGAGTCTCATTGTGAGTTGATGTGTACAGTAGCCATTATCTGTAATCCCTTGTAAAAAATATATATACATTAGATCGATGGCGAATCCCCCAGATATCCATTAGTATCAGACTGACATTATCCTAGAGTTGATAAGAGCTAAAAAGAAAGCAAAGAATCCTGCCTTTACATAGCATCAAATACTGGGAAATACACTAAGGAGGCTAGAAGGAAATTTATTCAGTCTTAAGTTAGTACCTATGTTTTTATTTTACTTCTTTTAAGCTCCAAAGGATGGGCTTACCGACCACTAATTTATGTTGGAAGTGCCAAACAGAAACAGGAACATTGTTACATGCTATTTGGGAGTGTAAACTGTTTTACCCATTTAAATGAAAGTACTAGAATACATAGGGAAGCAGTATGGTTTGACAGTATCTGTATCCCCAAAACTGCCTACTGAGGGATTAAAAAAAAAAAAAAGCCCAATATATCAAAATATGACTTTGAGGTGATAAAGCTTTTGTGATCTTGAGGCTTCTGCGTACACTCAACGCAACGTGCACGCAGTTGCTCCGCAGTTGCTGTGTGCCTATCATAGTTCTGCGTCCTGTTGGTCTATGTCGCTATGCAATTCCCCGCCAAAGTGCTTGGGGGTGCGGTGTTCTTTTATATGCATGCCATTGCTTATACACCTCCAAAAAACTGGTTGGTAGTGGAGGTGTCTGTGAAGCACTGTAAAGATTAGTTGATTCAAAACACACATAAAACACACTAAACATGGCTTAATAGAGATTATTTCAAACACAAGTACAGAAATCGGCTTCACTGTAACACTTGTGTTAATCAGGCCACATTTTCCCCACAAATACAACATGCTAACATTTTTAGCACAAGCCTATGGCATTTTACATTGTATAAATAAGCCTAGTGACGAGCAGAGAATGCCTCTTGATGGTGTAGTTTGAAGGACCAATCATAGCTCTTGTGGTCTGCGTTGCCTCGACGTGTGGTTAAAATTTTTTGGAGGTGCACATCGCGTCTCTGCGTCTGTCACAGAGGGACACAACGCCTCCTCAAAGCCCTCTGCGTTGTAGGCACACAGAAGCATAAACCTAGCGTTTGGGTTGTCATAGCTACTCGCATGATCTGCAGACTATAGTTAAGTACATCCTTTCCAGAAATTACAAAATGAATGGAAAAAAGAAAAAAAAGAATAGCAGCCGAAAATGTCCATGATTTTGGAAAACAATGAGGTCAGGGAGCTCCTTATCCTACGAGCAAACGACAAGATCAACCACCCTATAATTGAGTAGGGTAAATGATTGTTATTGCTATGTAATACTATTGTTACTCTTTACAACACACTGCAGATGCATTATGTTACATGCCACACTAGAGGCCGGCGCTGTTGTGCTACATGTCACACCCATCATCCCTCTTTTGCTGGCATGCTGTCTAAAATCACACAGTTGAGCAGCATGACACCGGCGTTGTTTGGTTCTGTGTAAATATTCAAAGGCAGCATTAGATGTTAGCCGGAGTCAGTAATCAAGGTGAGAATATTAAGGGGTTATTGGCCTACTATTTTGCTCATAGCATTGCTAGCATTTTGGTTGTTCTAAATATATGCATTTGCCATGAGCCTTTGGATTTTGTTTAACTATAGGTTATAATTCTGTTTGTTTGTGTATATGTAAATAAATAAAAACTTAAATTACAAAAAAGAATCCTGCCTTTACTATTTACCTGCACAAGCAAATGTCATGCTTAAAGGGTGTAGGATCACTTAATGGAAGTGTAATAAATCAGCAGGAAATGGATGCCTTTAAAAATGAAATGCAACCTAAACAACAGATAATCGGTAATCGGTAATCACACAAAGGCCCTGTAGGTTCAAACACTATAGTGAAATCACTGAGTTTAAGAAAAGCTCAATCAACTGCCAGATGTAGCTTTAGTGCAGTGTATATGCTCTCTGTTGGAAATGGCCTTAGTGGGGGTAATAGCAGCAAACCTGTCCAGTATCACGTCTTGATAAGGTCAATACTAGCTGCAGTGCTAACTCCCTGCTTGCACCCAATAGCAACTTGACAATGATTAACAGTGACACACTAATTGAACACATGCAGGGGTCAGCCCGCAAGTGCTTTGCTTTATGGTTACATGGCCGCTCCTATAGAAAGTACAGTGGGAGGAGGGGGATAAACCAAAAGAGGGGGTGGTTGTACAGCATTATCACTGCAGACTACAATGTCTTCCTCTTTATATTCATAGTGATTTCAATAATCACAAGGCTGCACAGCACCAAAATGTTGTAACATTAGGAGGAGGGAGATGCTGCGTGTGCTTATTACTACATTGTGTTGTGTGTGTGAATCACCTATAGCAAAATGGCAGTTGGCTGTCTGTGCAGGCGGCCATACTGCTGCTGCATGACTCGTTTGAGTTGACGTAAGCCTTTCTGTTGTGCGCACCCCCCTCCGACCCTCCCTCTCCCATCTACCCCCTCTCTGCCTGTGCAGCTGTTGGATTATCACACTCCTGACTGTGAAAGCCTCACTGCCACAAGTCACACAGTGAGGAAAAGACTGACACAATCATATGGTGATGGGAAAGAGAGAGAGAAAGAAAGAGAAGAAGAGGAGTGGAGCTTTGATAACTGACAACACAGAGGAAACGAGGGAAAACAACATGTCAATACATACACACATACATAAGAGGTTATTTATCTGTGGCAGTAGGTCACACATAATATTCACACATAATGCTGGAGGACAAAATTCAAGAAGATGTAATACAAATCTTTATTTAATAAAGTTTCCAGATGATAGGCCCTAAAAAATCCTGTTTTTTATTATGTCTTTTTTAACATTACAAGTTTAAACATATCAGTTTAATAAAGACCAGGTAAACCATTTTCTCTGTTGCTGAAAGCTACCTAATACATTTTGGAATAAGACAAACCCACAAACCAGCTACATGAGAACAAAGCCACTATCTGCCCAAACTGTCCAGTCAACTCTATACCAGAGGATTGGAAATAATTTTAATATAACAAAATAAAGCCCAAGTAGAGAGGCATCCATTTTTAGCTCCAGGGCTCTATGACGGCACAGAGGAGGAGCGGAGGAATGTTTGGATTTGAGAATGTGGAGCAGGGATGAGAATGTGGGTCAGAGTGACACTGGACAGGCCAGCGGGCCTGTGGATGAGCTCTACAGATTGGACAGGGGAGAGAGTAAACCCTCACGAAACCATTGTGATGAGGAAGACCACTCATTTGAAAGTTAAATCAATCCAAAAACCATTTTTGGTCGATCATACACTGATGTTTTAGCACTACACACTAACTTTGTATATTACTCTAAGGAGCAGTGTGTAGGATTTCGTGGCATCTAGCAGTGAGGATTGCAGATTGCATCTAGCTGAAACTTCTAATGTTCCAAGTGTGAATTCCCAGTTAGAATTCCTTTACGAGCTTTTTATCGAGATCCGAATTATACGCACAGTACTCCTCTTCTCCAAAAAACATGTGGACCTGTCGATGAAATAGGTAAAAACACTGATTAAAGCAGTGTTACGTTACAAATCAGTGTTTCTTTAACGCTATTTGGCAAAGTTGGCTTATAGTTTGTGAAAAAAATGCAGAAGAAAAGAAGACAAGAAGACCTCATTGGTCAAAGAAGGAAGAGATTATACTTCTGGAGGAGCCAGTGTTTGGTTTGTCGTTTTGATCTACCATAGAAACACTGCAGTGCAACATGGTGAACTCCATGGATGGGGACCCACTCCCTATGTAGGCATAAACTGCTTGTTCTAACGTAATAAACACAACGATCCTTATTTTTGGTAATCATACACAAAAGAAAATATACTTATTATATTCCATTTCTGCCAATATATCCCCAAAAATCCTACACACTGGAGCTTCTAATACAATATCTGTAAGAATATAGTCTCCATCTAATCCATCCATGCGCGTGACCATGAGTTCAGGGCTGAATCAAACATTTTTATTATTGATAAATCTGCCGATTATTTTGTCAATACATAGACTGATTGTTTGGAATATAAAGGTCAGAAAAAAGTGAAAAATTAGATCAGCATATGGTCTACCAGTAAGTGAGCAGTACATTAGCCTGCTACTGTGTGTAGGTCTACATGTTACCACAGGTCAGCTACTTTGTATCTTGTACATTTATCTGTATGTTTCCAGTTATTGTGCAACCAGTGAAATAAGAGTGTGTTGACAGTCGCTTTGGTAGAATGTGTCATTCAGATGAGTTATCAGCTTGCGACATGTGCTGTTGTCATACAAGCACACCTGGAGGTTTGCAGTGACGTATCCAGGCTTCTTTCCTTTCCTTCGCCCTCTTTTACGACCATTCATAGTTAAACTCAAACATTATTTGTGGAAACATGTTCATTTTTGCGCTGTAAAGTTTGTTACAATGACTATTAATACCGGCGAATTAATGGTTAATGGCAATTAACAGTTTACAACACCTTTAAAGCAGAGTGATACATGCATAATTAAAAGTCCCAGTAATGTTGTACTCTATATCAGCACTCATAGAATGCCACTTGTCCAATCAAAAATACTTGTTCATGTTGCACAACATACGTTTAATCATTCAATCATGTGCATATAGAAATACATATGGCTTATGTTAGCCATCAAGGACATTTACTGCAGCAAAAGCTTGTGTTAAAGGCACACACCCAATATCACCTGCAGCACTAATTTCAACCAGGGAAAACAGGTTTAGCCTCAGTGCTGGGCACCTGCTTTATGTGACAGATGACTCCCATTCAACATGAGTTGTCTAGAAGTTACAAGTCTAGACAGCACACCTACAGTAGTGTCCTGTCACACAGAACAGGAAACAGTTGGGCAAAATCTCTATACCTGTTACACATGATAATAAATAAGTGTGTCACTCGTGACTCATCATGACGTAGGGTTATGTGAGGAGTGGCAGCAGGCAAGCCGGGGCACGTGGGCTATCTGTTGTTGTGTCAATGGCCTCTTTCAGAGTGCTAGTATATGTAGCCCTCAATAGCAGTAAATGTATCCTTTTATGGGTAATAATGTATGGGTGAAATTTAGCTGATGACTTTAGTGCATTGCATTCACAAGACTCCAAAATTCTCTAGTACAGCCTGTTATTGGTACATGTGTGTGCACAGTATGATTACACCCAAAGTCCTCCATCATTATTATGGCCGTGTGGGTGGTTGGCCCTGCTGGCCTCCACTGCCTCTCTGAAACCTTCTGCTTTGTATTTCTGCAGATGTGCATGTGTGGTTGTGTGCGTCCTCTCATCTGCAGACAGGACCTCCCACAGCTGAGGGCAGCCTTCTGGCCGCTAAATGACGCACTTCACTCAATAAGCATCCTGTTGCCTCTACCCCTCCCCTGCTGTTTATTATGGTGGGGTAAGGGCTCATTACAGAGCGTGGCATTTTCTCTGCTGTAAGCTCCAAAACATTTAGACGTCAGATCTGAAGGAATGTCTTCTGATTTAAATATTAACCAGACAATAAGTGCAAACACTCTAATATATCAAAGTACTTTGTTTTACAAGAACTTTGCTGGTTCGTTTTCTATCAAGCTGTAAAACTGTTTATATAGCATGCCACTACTATGTCTATTACTGCACGTGCTTACAGTGGCATGAGACAGTATGTGAACCCTTTGGAATTACCTAGTTTTCTGCATTAATTGGTCATAAAATATCATCTGATCTTCATCCAAGTCATACATATGGATAAACACACAGTGTGCTTCAGCTAATAACACACCAACAACCATAATTTTTCATGTCTTTATTGAACACATCTGTCATACATTAACAGTATCTCCTTCGGCAGCAATAACCTCAAGCAAGCTTCTGGTAGCTGTGGCTCACACCTGCACAACATTCAGGAGGAATTTTTGACCATTCTTCCTTCATGAACTGCCATGTTTTTAGGGGTTGTGCACATGCCACACTTTTAGCACCATCAAATTAATTGTTTAAGATGTAGATGCGCAGCAGGTGTGCACAAACGCTACACGCACACATTCATTAACGCAGATTTTTCAGGCCACAACTGCTGCACCCTGATAAACAGAGTTCTAATTTTGGAACACAGCTGCACGCATCACGTGTCATGTGATGAGGATCAACCAACCATAGCCAGCAGATATCTTTTTTTGGTATAAATATCTGTCTGTGGTAAATCTGGAGGAACAGTTAATAATTTTAGTGCATGGCTACCCAAAGCTTTACATCTGTCCCACAGACATTATGTAGCCATTAACTGTTACTATAGGGCTCTTCTTTACCTCATTGAGGATTTTGCTTTGTGTCTTTGGAGTCATCTTGGCTGTGCACCGACTTCTAATGAGAGCAGCCACAGCACCAAATCGTCTCTATTTAAAGACAGTTTGTCTGACTGTGGACTGATGGATATCTAAACTCTTTTAGATCACTTTGTGATTGTAGGTCTTCTGAGATCTCCTTTTTGCGAAACATGGTTCACATCAGGAGATGATTCTTGTGAACAGCACACTCAAAATGCTTGAGTGGCTTTTATACATCAAAGGAACTCTAACCCATACCTTCAGAGTTGTTTCATTGATTAAGCTCACAGTTTGCTGACTGCTGACTCCAATAAGCTTTTGCTGAAGTCATTAGTCTAGGGGTTAACATACTTTTTCCAACTTCAACTGTGAATGTTTGAATTATGCACTTAATACAAGAACAATGCAATAATTGGTGTGTTATAAGTGAAAGCATACTGTGTGTTGTTCATTTGTGTAACTTAGATGAAGCTCAGACCATGTTTTAAGACAAATTTATACATAAATGCAGATAATTTCAAAGGGTTCACTTAGTTTTATATGTTGATGTCAAGGGTGAAACAATATATTGTTTAGCCTTACCTCCGTGACGTCCATGACTTTGATGGCAGCCAGCTGTCCAGTCTTGACGTGTCGTCCCTGCAAAGAGACGAAATAAAGGTGAGCATCCACACTTAAAACTAACAGCACTATTAGTATTGTCGACTGGGTGATGGTTAAAGAAATAAGCGTGTGCATGCGTAGCTGACAGAAACACAGAATGTAAACATTTGAATAACCCCAAAATAATTTGTTGATCAATTATTTCCCTAATTCTTAGAAAATGAATCTGCAATTTTGCTGTTAAATGTTGCTTTGAAATCAGCAGCAGCATGCTGCCATGATGAATTGTGCACTATCCCCTGAGACTGGGTGTCACAGTGTCATCTGGATGTCAGTTCTGAATAACTAATTAACTGCTTTCCTTGTAAAAATGCCAGACACTTGGTGGTTTCATCTTCTAAAATGTGATCTGTTTTATGTCATCATAAACTGAATATCTTTGGGTTTTTGACTGCAATCAATAAACTGAGATCAGCTGTTTAATTGTTCCCATCAAAGATTACAATCTCGAGCCTGATGTATCCCACAGTTTGTGTAAACCTGCTATATACAGTACATACCACAGATGAGCATATTATTCCCAAGCTATATAGTCCCAACATTCCCAGACTTCTCTACTCTCCTAACACCCTACTGCCACTCCTTACATAAACAAAGGACTGAAATAGAGGCCTCTCTACAACCCCCCCCCGCCCTCCCACCCCCAACCCCGAGAGGAGATAAAACATGGGACATTTTTGTGAGCTTGCCCAGTTGGGTATGTATGGGTATTCCCCTTCTGACTCTTCAGGACAACACTGCAGTGATAGCGCTGCTCTGTCTCTGCTGGTCACTGCAGCAACTGTCCCATACATCAATACGCTCTGTAAACCTCGTGCACGATTGCAGAGGAAGGACGCACGTAAATGCGCATTCAGACACACATATGGACACCCCCACCAACACCACCACCATCATCTTAGCCAGTGCATTCCATAGTCAATTGAAACTGTATGGATTATGACAATAAAAGCCAGGCAGGCTTAGGGGCCCTCTCTTTTCACTGGGCAGGAGAGGGGGATGACAGGGACACTTTACAATGCCTTTAATCCTCTCCACTTTGATTCCAGGGGTCGCCACTACAAAAACAACAGTGAAGCTGACATTATGGCTGTCAGCTCCCCATGTACTGGCTGCTAGAGCTGGTGCAGTCTGCTTTGCTGGGTATACTGGTCACAGGTGTTACTAGGAGGAACTCAGGTGTCAACCTTGTCCCTATGTCTGAAGTATTGTCCTCTGTAGTCATTAGTAATAAGGTCAGTTTCTCCACTGTTTTTGTACCTCTGCAGATAAATACAAGGTCTGGACTTTGCTATTATCTTTGATAAACCAAACATACCAGCACCGAGGCTACGTCATGTACATGGTCAGGGGCTGCAGCAAAATGTATTTTAGCCAACTAAATAATCAATATCAGTGTAAGTGAACACCATATTTTAATATTTGCTCAGTTTAACCTTACACACTGACTGATGGTGGTCATGACAGACCAGCAACTGGCAGCAAAAGGCTGTCTGACAGCAAGATAAAGTGGTGAATATATTCTAAATATAGGGTACATGTAAACTAATACAAATTTTTTTTGTGTGTGCCGTTTTTGGATGGCTAAAAACGATTCACTTGAGGCAGAATTTGCTCAGCCCCCTTTCATTTAACGTATGTGATGTGATGATTTTCCACCTGGAAGTTACTTAACAATGGGATTTGCACTATAATTTACCTTCATCCAATACTCATTTTTACTTAACAGTGACTCATTGCAATCTCCCTTAGCTGTTATATACGGCCACCAACTGCTAACAGCTAAATAGCTCTCGTCCTGCTGACTTCAACACGGATTCGTTGTTCACGATGTAGCATTATTAATGAAAAAAATAGGGCGCATACCCTGACTCGTCAATAGTAAGTTTACTGTGTCCTTTTGTCCTTACTACAGGACACTTTTAGTCTCGAGTCCTGCTTTTTAACCTGCACAAAACTGATGTGACACAACAGAAAATATCGTCCACTGGCATAGTTGAATGTCATCTTATTTGCTGATAGACACATGGTAGTTAACAAGGCAGATATCTGCCGAAACCGACATTTGGCCAATAAATCAGTGTATCCCTAATTATAACTTCCCAGTAACTAGCTCTATATATTAGAGCTGAAACAAATGGTAACGTTATTAATTAGTCGCTTGGTTGAACAACAAGAAATTAATCTGAAACCATTCTGATCATTTATTAATTGTTCAAAGCAGACTAATGTAAGTATTGACATAGCAGATATCACATTCCTTGTCTTACAAATGAAATGTTGAGTTCATAGGCTATAAAACACACGATTTCTGTACACTCAATGTTTGTTTATGTCAACAGAATAAGAACTTTTGAGAAAGTATTGGACAAAGCATAGTGTCACTGCATGAATCACCATTTTTGTTGCAGCTACCAAAACCTTAAGAGATAGAGTCGACACTGACTCACTGCCACAACTTTTGTTCTTTTCTCTCATGACAGGAATCAACATTGCTTAAAGCCCTAAAGCCAACACCTAACACCAGATGTAAACACTGCACCTGTTGAGGTTTAATGGTGTCAATATCAGATAAATGCTTTCTATTTCTCTGTCTTTTATGTCTAAAAGAAAAGAGGTCAGGAATTTACGAATCAAGACATAAATTGTGTCCTTGCACTCCAGCAACCCTCCTCTACTAGCAGCACTACAGTGTACTCTGAGTTTAATACTTTTTTGAGCCAAAGCTTGCTTTGATCCAAGGACACAGTCACAGAGAGGCCATACAGATATTTGTGGGATACAGCTAACTCTCTAACAATGCCATTAATCTCTCTTTTTGGCTCTTAATAAACTAAAGCTGTTAATTCTAACAATTTCACAGTTGACAGTGCCTAGATAAATGTGTGTAAACCTATGACAGCCTAGTAAAAATGTCTGTTTACACTGGGTTTATTGAAGATTTAAAGATATGTGGTTTGGAAGAGACAACAGGAGGTGAGGATATGAATGTGCTACGACTCCTTCTCTGTGAGCCTGAAGAATTTACAGTCATAAACCCAGACATCTTTCAGCATGTGGGTGGAGACAGGGTTATCTAGGCCACAAGGTTATTGCATTTTGATACCGCAAAACAACTGGGTTACACAACATTAGCATATGAGTAATGAGATGAGAGGCTGGATTACAAACAAGTTTCTTGACATGTTAAATCCCTTATTTCATCCCTCCATTATTCTAGAAAAAGGAAAACACTGAGCGGTTACTTTGGGGTTGACACGAAGCTGCACAAGTGAATACAAACGATGTGAGTCAGCAAAAATTTAAACAGGCAAGTTTTGGGAAAGTTGTTTTTGGAGGAATGGTGCTGCCAAATGTGTTCAATAAATCTTATTAATCTACCATCATCTATATTATTCTAAGAGGGACTGGCAAATGAAATGATAAAGAGCGCCAAAATTATCATCAGATTCCAGATATATCTCATCCATACCACTGTAAATTAAGCAAAAAAAGAGGGCTATGACTAATGTTAATTTTCATTCCCCCATTTAATAGCTTAATCCTTTGTTCTACATAGTGTCAGAAAATAGAAAAGAAAGATAAGACAAAGAAGAGAGGCTATTTATCATAACTGAGACGCTAAAACTAAGCGATATTAGGCATTTAGAATTAAAAATTACATAAATGATTAATTGCTTATTACAATGGCTGTGGCTGTAAATGTAGTTTTGTGTGCTTTAAAGTCTCTTTATAATAATTAAGGACCAGTTTCAAGGTTCAACATTTCTCCCGCCAATACAATATTCATATTTGCGTTTTACTAATTCAACATTGTGACAAAGATATATATACTGTACCTTCAGCATTTCTTTCATGCAATTTAAATCAGTTACTTATTAGGTGACATAAACCCTGACATAATTATACTTGTGTTGAGCTAATAATACTCGATAATTGCATCATAGAAACTGGACTTTTGAGGCTGATTACAGCAATACACCACTCAATATTCATTTTGTTTATTCGCAAACACAAAAACACACACAAAAAAAAGCTTTTTGAAAAAATAAATAAACAAAGACATTCCACCTGGCACTGAAACCATGCGCCTGACTTTCACCATGGATCTGGCACTTTCTCAATGGTAGGGAGGGGCAGGTTGCTACAATAACTACAACGCTATAAACTTATTACAGGTATCAGTGACCACTGCTAGTCCTCTGAGTCATAGATTACACAATCTCAATCACAGGGATTTTTAATTACTGAGCATTACAGTTCATAGAGCATGATTTGCAGCATTCAATGACTGACTGAAGAAAAGAAATGCAGAATCCAACACATTGAATTTGTACTATTCAAACCTTATTTCTGTCATACATGGGACCTTTGGGTCAACATCAAAAGGTGCTTCCTGCTTAATTCAGAACAAATCTTGTAAATGAAAACTAAAACATAGTCTGTGCTAACTTGCTGTGTTTCATCCCATCTGACCTGACTCTACATTTTAAAAGCCAACTGTCATAGAGCAACTAATAACTATTTTCATTTTTGATTAATCTGTTGATTATTTCTACAATTAATTCAGCAACCTTTGAGTCTAAAAATGTGAGGAATAAAAAACGTAAAAGAGCTTAAGATGAAGTCTTTAACTGTCTTGTTTTGTCAAAAACATATTCCACTTAGAGCTACTGGGGCACTTGGACAGCACAGACCTCCGCCAGGGCCAAATGCCCTGTCTCACGATCATGAAAGTGCGATATACAACATTCAGAACATTAATGTAACAGCAAATTACTATTCATCATCAGATGCATACAAAAATGAGAGTTGGCTGATCTGTCAGTGCATTTTAATTTGCATCATCATGGCTTGACCTCACTTTTATGCAAATGAGGTCAGTCAATCCTAACACAAAACTCATATTTAACTGTCAAACTAAGCAGCACTCATCAAATATAAATCAGGGTTCTGCTAAAATGTTTTCAGAAACATAATGTTAAGCTGTAAAATGAGACAGCCGCCATCTTGAAAACAGTCAAGCCAAAACCAAGCACTGCCCACCAGCTGGACCATTTGGGATTCAGGCACATCTTTCTCTTTGTTTGCTGACTTTGGTGTATCTCAACCATTAGGCTGTTAGCACCACTGGTAACGCGGCCTAATTGTAGAAGTTTAACCCCCACCCTTCGACTACCCCCCCCCCCCGGGCGCCCTGATGACTGTGAGCTAACAACCACTAGCACTGTTAACTTTATCAGCACTGTTGTCATTGTTAGCACTGCTGATAACGCCATCCAGACCAACAGAGGTAAGATGGCCTTGTCAGAGAAGGTAACGCCCACTCTCTGATGTAAATCCCTTAATTCAGATCTGCTCCAAATTTCTTCCTTGGCTATATACATAACCTTGGTGGAGTTGATCACTGATTGATAAGCAACTTAAACAATACATCCTTTGTGAAGCTGTCGCCGATAAAATTTTGTAACGACAGATTAATCAATAATAATCCACAGGTTTCTTCAGCTCCAGACCTGTGGTTGGGCCACTGTTACAAGCATGGGCTGATCACAGGAAGGCTGTGGCAAGGCCCTAAAGGGCCCCTTGAAGCAGCCTGCTGGGCGTGTCTGTGGAGGGGTTATCTGAGGCACTGAGCTATCACTCAGCCCTCCCTGGCCTCCATCTCCACTCCTCCATCGCAGCTCCTCTTAACCATGGCCAGATGTGCTGCTGGCCTCTCTCCAGCTCAGCACTAAACCACTGACTGACTTACTGCCTTTAGAGCCAGAGACATTAAGTTAAAATCTACCCTAAAACAAAATACACCATTCTGTTAACAACACTGTGGAGAAGAAGTTTCACTCAACACAAGGACCTTGATAAGCTGGGCTGAGCGCTGTCAACAGCAGTTTGTAGAATTTGAACTTCCCCATTAAATGAGCATTATTTCATTGCTGGTAAAAATGTACTTCATGTGCACTGTTTCACTATTGCTCCAGATGTTAAGGGTACATAAACAACAAAAAACACAGTTCAAGATCACTATTAGGAAATCAATTACTCCTGTTTTAGGGTGGATTTTCACTTAACAGAAATGAGCTGTAATGCTAAGCAGTATCGTTAGCGGTCTGCCCACAGAGTCAGAGGGGGAGTACTGTTTCCCATACACTCTTCCACAAGGCTCGTATCCTCTGCATCCTGATTGACCAGAACACAAAGAACCTCTCCCTCCCTAAATTGTTCACATTAATGTAAGATCAATCACACTCAGCCACTATTTTAAAAACGCTGGCTGGATTTCTGACCAGGTCAACCTTCTTTTATTCTATCCACGAACAAGACACTTGGCTCACGCCGCCATTGCACAACAGAGTGCTGAAACTGAGTGACATGCTGTCTAACTAGCCATGTAGGTGCAAAACAAACTTGGTTTCATGTTATTAGTTCACACAGCGAGGGAGGGAGAGAAGTGCTGCGTGCCGCGGTTTGCTTCTTCAAAAGGTCACTGGTGTGAGTGTTGTGGAGTCTTAGCAGGTAGAGCTGTGGTAATGAGGGATGTATGAACCCAATCGTGCAGGGTCATGTGAAGATCTAAGGTGACATTCGAACTGGTGGAGTGAGAAGGTGGGTGAAGAGAAGGTGATAAACAGGCAGGTCACGACCTCCATCTTCTTTGGAAAGCAGCAACACAAGATGTATAAACACCAGTGTTGCATGCACACATGGATGCACACTTCTATCCGCCACAACGCACACCAGATGAATATTGGGGGGAGAAATGATTAATCAGCAGTAAGCAGCAGCACATGACATCCAGGGCTGTGCCTTTCCCCTGCCTCTCCGGGCTCTACCACTTTATACTGCTGCTGCATACCAGCACACTGACCCAATTCTCACACGCACACACACACACAGCCTCGGCCCTGCTGCGTGCACTACAGCATTCCCCAGAGAAGTAATGATGGAGGAAGTTGCAAAGACAAAGAAAGAAACAGTGATGAGACTGGACGGAGAATAAAAGACAGGAAGTGAGCAGAGAGATGAGGAGATGAGTTGGGAAAATGGAAGGATGACGTGAGAAAGGGAAGAGTGAGCACACACAGAAAGCTGATTAAGAGTCTCAAACGGGAGGCTAGCTGATGTGACTGTACTTTATTGATCACAGTGCAGTAGTCGGCTGCTGTAAGGGATCAAAGATGCATGGTGGAGCCTTTCCTCAAGTCTGAACAGGAATTAAAATACTACACTTGAAGGGTGTAAAAGTTAAAATCAGCCAGCAACAAAATGCCATAAATAATAGCTGTAATTAGTAGATATATGTGTTTCACTTGCTAGTTTGCAGGTTTTTAAAGCAGAGAAAGATTTAAGTAGGATTATCACTGTGAGAAAACATCCCAAACCCTCATATGATGTCATTAAAATAACATAAAAACTAGGATAGCTGTTGTTTTGGAAATGGTTTTTAACTTCAAGTGGTAGGAATGAGCGCAAGTTGAGTGAGTTTTAGAAAGTAAAGGGAACTCTTGAAAAACATCCCATCCCTGATTCAGACTGGGAAATGAGATCTATTTTCACATTAAAACAAGAAATCTCTTAAGGAGATGTGGTCTTGAAGAGAAAGAGCTGTCAAGTAAAAGGCGTTGGAGAAAGGCAGGCGAGAGGCTGTCTCGTCTGCCAGCGCCTTTGTGTCTCATCTCAACACCACTCGCGTAATGAGGTTTCTCAATGAGCTTCACACAGACACACACACATGGACTGACAGTCACAGGGAGTTTTGTTCAGGCAGCGTGGCCAGTCAAGGGACGCTGTGGGTCTTGTGACACCCATTAGGGAGAGGGTCACTGTGGGGGAGCTGGGGACAAAAGAGATGTGTCAGCTAGAGAGGATGCAGAGTGTGTGTTTGCTTGTGTGTCTGCTATAACTTGAGCTGGAAATGTTTTACACTCAGCTATTTAAAAGGAGCATGAACGGATGCTAGCCTGTTTGCGCTAACGCAGTATGTGGATAATAGAAAAAAGAGTTTGGGGTGCAGGGTGGGTGACACATTCAACACCCCCTGATTCTGACCTAAAGGCTGCACAGCTAATCAGCACCCAGGCTCCCAGGACCTTTACCAATGAGCTCTACACAAGAGTCATTCATTAGGCAAGCAAGCGAACACTCCAGGTCCAGCAATAGCATGTAATCCTTTGCTCCTAATTAGACTGGCAAAACAGTCACACATTCCTGCATATTACATAGTAATCATATGATAATAACAATCAAGCCTTCTGCTGATCTGTATTGTTAAAGATATAATATGAACTTTTCCACATTAACATGTTTAAAAACTAACTGACCAATGTTACCTATTTTGTCGAGTTGTGTTCTTATATCATTTCAAACGTTTCCAACAATGTTCAAACCCAAAGCGATCCGTCACTTAATCAAGGACACAGTCTAGGTCATTTGGTCACCGTCGCCCATCAGTGGCTCCATATCCCCTTGGTGCATGCGTCAAGGTTGTGGTTGTCTGCCAGAAGTTGTCATGAACTGAGTTTTTATCCAGTTTTAAGCCACATTTTTATGATATAGTTTTTTAGATCTTAGTCATTTTTTCCACTGTATTTTTTAACCAGATGAAGGATATTTCTCATTTGACATCTGGATCTTGAGTAATCAGAGAAACAAGCTCAGCTAACACCAGTCCCTGCTGCAGCCCCTGCCGCAGAAATCTTTAACGCAAAACTGCTTTATTCAGTGTTTTCACTGCTTTAAATCCCTTGGTCCAACTGTGTTTGAAGAGGAGACCTCTGAGGATCATTCGGGTCTCAGCAAACCTGAACGTCTGGGTCTTAGGTGATCAGAGAATAAAGGTGAGCACTCACTGGCAGGTGCAGGGGTAGCGGAGAAACATTGATTTTTAACACAAAACAGCTTTACTCAGTATTTTTACCAGTTTTAATCACCTGGTCTGTTTGTTTTGTAGAGGAAGAGACCTCTGCGGTTTATTCAGCTCCTGGTACGGTATAACTATAACCACTGAAGGAATCCTAACCAGGAGAAACACGCAATGACAGCATTTTTCTGTCTTTTGATTTGATTGAGAAACCCCAGCGGCAAAAAAAAATAATTGTACGTTTATGTGCAAACAAGTCTTAATTTGAGGAGCAATTTTATAGATTCAATATTTCCATCCACATTTTCACCTAAGAGGGTCAATGCAGATTTAATATTTTAATATCACAGTTATGCCAAAACAATTTTAGTATAGAAACAAAACCACTGATGTTTAGTTGTACAAAAATAATACGAGGGTGTGAAGTAGTCAGTTTAGTACTGCTACGCCCACATTGTCAGACACTTTGTCTTCATTCACTACAGAAATAAAGAAACCTCATGTATGTTAAAATCTTGTTACCAAATTATGTTACAGGCGTGCTTTTCACATATCAGATTTTACTGCTACTGTCAACTGTGATAATAAGTTTATTCATGTAGCCACGTGGTTAAAGCTTTTCCAGGCTTCTGATTGGTCAACATCTTCTTCGTCTTTGCGTAGCTTTAGGGTTACAGTTATATCGCGCCTGCTGGTTTAGCATGCTCAAGACAGCGCTTCAATTTCATTTTTGCATTGTCATTTACAATTGGACGGAGATTTTTGTTACAACAGCGCTCGTGTGGACAGGAATTTTTATGAAGAACGAAGGAGGCTATTTTCAAAAATCTCTGTGTCCATGTGGACAAGGCCTTAATAATCCAGAATCACCAGGCTTTACAACAAAGTGCTGGAAATGGCCTTGCTCTGTCACATGACTGATGCTGGATGCCCTACAGGCAGTGGCATGGGGGTCTGTGAGGATTAAACTTGAGTCAAACAACACCTCCCACCCCCACTATAGTGAGTTGATGTGCTTGCATCACTGATTTGATGTGCAACCTGGAGCATCCATCACTTGTTCACAGACTGAATTGAGATTCCAGCACCTACCTATTTTATAAAATCCACAATTTGAACAAACATTTAAAGCACCTCGCTGCTTCGATCGCTTATAACCACTGCCCTGAGGTAAGCACCAGTCTCGCCCAGCACCATATGGCACTGGTAGGCATTTGACAGATTGCTCGAGAGGTTCAGCTCCCTCCTCAGCAGCAGCACTTGTGCCCGTCAGGCATAGCTAGCCCCCTGAGGAGAGAGCTTCTTGTCCTGAGGGCAGGGGCGAGGCTGCCCTTAAGATTTGGGGAGAAAACAAAGGAAGGAGGAGGAGGACAGTGCTGGGAGATGAGGAGCTGCTGAGCTGCAGAATAATGGTATAAACTGGAAGAAATGTGTCTTTAACATATGGTATAACTGGATGTCAAGTACTAGAAAAGCCTGTATGCGCACATAAAAAATAAATAATCTTTCCATTTGGTGGGTATACAGCCACATGACCTTGCTTGTCAGTGAGTGCACCAAACAGCCCCACCAAGTCAATTTACCATAGATTTTAACCACCGGATAAACACACATGCGTGCACACGAAACATGACGGTATGGAAATAGTGGTGGCACAGCACCCCATGGATGCATAGCAGGCAGGGAGGCAGGTCAGCAGGGGCTCTGGTGCCTCAGGCCTGACTATATATGGCCATTCTGTAGAGCAGAGGGAATCTTCCTGCATACCATGCACAATTTGAGGAATTATGTCTTTTTCTATGTTATTATTACTCTCTCCCTCTCTCTCTTTTTTTAATTCCTATATCCAGAGTGGGGCACCTGAGATAGTCTACTTAGCCAGCTGGGTCAGAGCCAGCTGATAAAGAGTGAAGGAGGGAGAGAATCTTTGTGCAGTGCAGGAGCAGTGCTTTCATAGAGTGTGGGTATTACTTTAAAATGACTTGAGACCAGCCATGTAGCAAACATATATAATGCTATGTTTCCATTGGATAGATAATTGCAACAAACATGGAAGCCAGTAGATCATCCACTGGTTTACAGCACAAAATAATGTGGTTAAAACACTGGTTTGGGTTGCAATAAATTCTCTTTGTGGCCTAGTTTTCAGCCTAAGCACACAACTATAGTACTTGATGAATTGCTTACTGTGTGTTCAATCTGTGTATAGATCTGAGCCTACATTCCAATAAGCCAGCTGGCCAAAGCAAAATTAAATGATTTTAAAAAAGGGCTTTTTAGCCATAACGCAATTTTCATTATGGCCGTCGGTCAAAATCTGCTGTGCTGCATTTTCAGAAGTTGACTGTAATCTGGCACCTCTCCAGGGGCAACGGCTGCCCTCTTGGCAGAGAGCACAGCCAGAGAGCCAGAAGCACAGCATGGCCACAAGAACCTTGACATGGCATTTCGGGTCTTAGAGAACAGCTTGGTTCTTTAATTTTCTGAGTAAAGCTGCAAGTAGTGCAGCAAAGCAGAGATATACAGACATCCTATTTACAGAGACATCGCACTGTAGGGCTGCTAAAAATTCCCTTCTTTGTGCCGCCTTTCCAATTTTACAGAGAACCAAATGATGGCAGTATCATGCTGCTCCAGTGTGTGATTTTAGAAAGCATGCTGGCATCATGGAATCAAAAGAGGCATGTTATGTGTGTCAGCCCCTAATGCGACATATAACATACACGTCGGCAGCACTATAAAAACAACTACAATCATTTGATGATCTTGTCCTCTGCTTGAAGGGTAAGGGGCCCCTGGACCTCACTTTTTTTACCAATTTGCAGACCATTTCAGCAGCTATGCTTCTTAGTTGAGTTAGCTGCTAACTGCTACAAGCTATTTTCAAAAAAAATCTCTGCTTTGTCCAAACATCACACCCGTGCCACCCATGGTCCCGCCCTGCTGGTGGTCCCCCTTATACAAACATTATTTTGGCGCTGTAACTACCTCCGAAACCGGATTACATGTGAGACAACTCCGTCCAACCCATTTCTCGATAGCACCTTTTATACAGAATCGCAAGGTCGAAGGCATGTCAAGTTCTCGCCATACACCGCATCGCTGTGCTGTATAAAGGATACAACTACGTAATGATGGACAGGGTTGTCTTGCCTTTAAGCCAGCACTGGAGGCAGTAACAACGCCAAAATGAGGTCTGTAAAACCCTGACAACTGGCAGGATCGGATCATGGGCGGCATGTGTGTGATGTTTTGACAATATGTTATATATGTGACCCATCGCGGGAAAAAAGCAGCTCGTAGCGGTCAGCAGCTAACTCAAAGAAAAAGAACAGCTGCTGAAAATGTCCACAAATTGAAAAAAAAAGAAGAAGTCGTGATGCCAGCATGCTGTCTAAAAAAAAATCCGGAGCGATATGATGTCACTGATGTTTGGTTCTTTGTAAAAATGCAAAAACAGCATGAAGACAGGACTTCATAGTGGCCCTACAGCGCGATCTCTATGGGAAAAAGTAAGAAAGGGGCTACACAAATAGAATTTGGTGGGATCTAATCCCAGGCCAGCAGTGATAGGTCTCGATCAGGTCTATCGATCAGCTGGTGTTGTTTAAAATTTTCAAATACTATTGCAGAAATTAGAGGAATGTTCTTATCCAAACCTGCTTTTCTAAAATTATCAAAATTATGATTTAACCCATGATCTGATCAAAGAATATAAGTGGACAAGAATATAAATTTGACCAGACATTTAAAGCTAACTTCTGCTGCTTGACAGGTCCCAGAGGCAGGGAGATGTACCATAACTTCACTCCTGTATGATGGTTTTTAAAGATGGTTTTTAAATCTTTTAAAACACACAGCAATGCATCAAAAACTATCAGAGCATTAGTCAGCAAAAAGCTTGCAAAACACATATCTTCCATGTTCTCACAGGGAGAACAGCAAGAAATAAATGCATACCTTAAATTTTAAAAAATAAAAAAAATTGTTGTGAATTTGCTTTAAATCCTATATTTATCAACATCAGACATTTTACTCCCAAAAGTCCACCTTAAAAAACTAAAAAGCTGAAGGAAAATGCCTTAAAGGAATCAAAAGTCACCACTAATCAAAGAGTAAAGAAGCTTGGTCACATTGTGTGATCTAAAAAGGCTTTGCAATCTGTGACCAAGTGCTTGACAAAGCAGAAAAGGCCTCAGAGAGAGAAGAAACTCCACCCCGTTTTTCAGTTGGGGGGCTGTTGTGATTATTCAGTCGGTTGGCGTTTGAAACCCTGCAGACAAACTCCTCCTTTCTGTGGATCTAACTGACTGACGGACTGAAGAGACCCAAAGAGCAAGGAAGACAAACTCAGCTTTGTGAGAGTGGTGGGCAGGTTCTGTCTGGAACTGGACAGCTGCTCTTCTACCAGTTGCAGCCACCCCCCCCTTCCTCCCTCCACCACCATCACCACCACCACAGGCCACATGCTCATTCAACTGGTTAACGTGACAGTCAATGCAGTGACCGACAGCTGATCGAAAAGGAGGCTGCTGCAGCGAGCTGTATTGGGCTACAGTAAGCTATGACTTTGCTTCAGACAGTTTGGCTTATCTCATGCAGGCTGTTACGGCCGTGTCTTTGTGTTAACTGCAGGCTAATCTGACAGCCCTCTCTTGTACAAGCTCCATTCCCACACAGCAGCACTCGCAAATAGAATTAGCATTGGACAGTGAATGGAGCGAGAGATTAAAGGGACAAAAAGAGGGAGAAGCAGTAATTCTCCGTCCCATACGCCCGGCTCAAAACCATCTGGTGGCAAGATAGCATGCGAGCATCACAACTTCCTAATGACAATCATCCGCTCCTTCTCCCAGCACTGCAAGGGGCTGATTTCAGGTGTGGCTATCATATGAGCACATGCACACAGATGGGTTCGCTGTGTGTGAGTTGAGGCGGGGGAGATCCTGGAAGTTCACTGCACTAGGGGGATTGAATGCAGGTCACTGGAGCACTGTGGGCTGTCAGATTTAAATACTCAGCTTAGCTTGCTGCTTAGCGCATAAGCAAATTGATGTTTTTTTGGCTAGCCTATTAACAGTCTGTGCCCATGCTTACGAAACTAAATGTCTGCTTAACATATAGGCATGCGGTTAAATGTCATCTAGGAGTGTAGGGAACAAAATGGAGCCTCCTGACAAGCTAGCTGCAGCAATAACAACACATGGAGGCCCACTGCTATATTATAGTATAGTGTGCCCAATCCAAGGCCATCAAACACATCATCACATCTTAGACTTCTACATGCTGTCTCTCCCTCTTTTCTACCTCCTTGGCGACGTCTTTCAACAGCCGCAATGTTAATTTTCAACAGAGAAATGTGACACCACGAGCAGATGGCCCGGAGAGTGGGATTCCCATCCACTGAGCTGGAAAAGTCCTGATTTAAACAGGATATGAAATTTAGTTTTGTTAGAAAAAAAAAATGAATAAGCTGCAGACAGATACGCAAGGCCAGCGGGATTGGTCTATGACATATTGTTTCTCCATCCTTGCCTCCTCACCTACTTTTCAGTAAGGCAGGTGACGCAAGATAGGTGATGCATCAGACTGTAGACTGTCTGGTTCACTCTCTACACACACACCTCCCTGCTGAACAATTAGCTGTGATCACAAACAAACTACCATCACTGGAAAATCTAACATTACATCTGTGTGTCTTTCAGCTTAATCAACCATGATGTGGTCTGAATGCAACATCTGAAAGCATGTTTTTTATGCCAGTTCCTTTGTTCCCAGGATTGATAAGAGGAAAAAAACACTGGCTATCCTGAGCATTCACAGAGAAAACAGGACAGGCCATGCACTGCGCCTCCAACCAACCTTGTATACTTGTCCATAGGTGCCATTTCCAACTACCTCCACCAATTCAAATATCCCAGCTGGATCCTGAAAAGAAAAAGGCAGAAAGATGTTTCAGTGTAAATAAATAGCAGTGTTAATATTTGTCTTTAATACACAACATTGTCCAGTGTGAGCCAGCTGTTGCGCCCTGGTCTACCCTACATGCCAAATGCATCTCGAACAAAGGAAAACCAGACACTGGCAACACCTCGCTATGGCTCAGCGGTCATTTTCAATACTTCAGCTCTAACAAGAAGGGACATTTAAGAGCAGGTTAAAACTTGCTCATGTTAGTCAGACTTGGGGTCTTGTATTTTATCGAACAATGTGAAATAAAATACAGCAAAACAACAAAAAAACACACAGGCTCGGTTCGGCAGCACTCACCCGCAATGAAGCCAAGTCTATGTCTACTAGACTTTTAGCTGGAGAGTCGTTCGCCATCTTTCAAATAAAAGCCGAGCTTTCCTTTGCGTTTACTAAAAAATAATTGCTGCTGTATCATTTGCGGGGACTTCGGCGGATAAATCAAACAGAGGCCGTCGCGTATTCCTCTCTGAGGGATCCGCTTCTTAGCAGTAAATGCTGGGATGTCGCTACTCCATGTTGAGGTGGCAGCAGCGGGCTCCCTGTCCGCTCTCTCCCTGCTCGTGCCACTGGTGTCAAGTCAGGCTGAAAACTTCAACTTCCGCCTTAGAGTTTCAACATAAAAGCCTCACTGATGTACCCTTCTCATTGTTTGGGACTAAACGCTGGGTTACATTAATAAATTGGAATTTTATATACATTCATGCCATTTATATGACTTCAGCTTATATTATTTATTATAATATTTACAGTTTATTCACTTTAGGGACTGTTCTTTATTAGTCAGGGAACAGGGTGGCTGGGGTGTGGCTTCTTTTGACTCTCCCTTTTATATTTTTTCTTGAGACTCCCTGATTGACTGGTGGAAATTGCATGACCCTCCCTCCACCATAAATTAATTATTAGATTTTTTTTTATGTTTGGAAGTTAAAAGTTGAAAGTTGAAGATGAAATCCCAGAGAAAAAAGCTTTGGTTTTTCACTCTTGTCATGCATGCTGGTTAGTTAACGCAAACTGTTTATTTTTGGCCAAAAAGAGACATAGAGAGATGTTGAGATGCAGAGCAAAGTGATGAAACATTACTATTTTTGTTTGACAGAAGCGCTCTTTGCACATGATGTGTCCAAGGACTGTTGAAAATTTGAAAATCCAATGATAGTTTCTGTTCTGACAGTGATAGATAGATGGTGTGATTTTGGCGATTTAAAAAAAGAACCATGCCCTCCAAACCCTTCTGCAGAATGTGTTTTAAAAATTTTATATATATATATATATATCTATATATATATATATAT
>JAPZEB010000017.1:10968769-10986483 GCA_029783705.1 Chaetodon striatus
AAGATCACGCCCATTTTTTTGGGGATAAATAAACTGATGATCCTGTAAATAGTAATGCAATTTAACATTTGTTTGGATTTTATTTTTTACACGTTTGTAAGCATTTTTTCTTGCTTTTATAGACATGTTTGATAAGTCGGACCTTGCCTGAACCTTAGTGAATGTGTTACCTTAAATGTAAACTGTGAAGGATTGTTGTTCCTGGTTGTAAACACGCTTGCCAGTGAAAGTAAAAGTAAAAGTCAACGCCAGATTCACTCATGTTTAACGCTGCGTCAAAATATCTCTCATATTTTGGCATGACACCACATTCCGTTTTTTAGCATCAAATATCTAATTAAAACAAATTATCAGAAAGACAAAGGCACAATGCTGGTATGGTCTAAATGTAGTGACAGTCACTAAGCACAGCACTAGATTTTTAATTAGTAATACAACGAACATACTTTGTAACATTACACATGATTTTTATGAACATATTTTAAACAACAGCCAAAACAACGTATATTCACAACTTTTCAAAAACATTATCAATTTCAAACCGTTCCCAGGCCTGGAAAACAGTATTTTTAATTTCCTCACTTTTCTAGGAATTTCATGACTGTGGAAACCCTGAACATAAAAACAAAAATGTATGGTCAAAAGTACAATGGTACAGGTGTATGACCAAGGTATATGACCAAGTTCACTATCTGCCGCACTCTCAGATACATATAAACAATTCGCCTCTTCTCTCCTTCCCTTATCTCCCTTCTTCATGTCAGCCTATCATGTGGTGCAAACGGTGCCTCTGGCCTGACAGACTATGAATCACCTCTTACACATACATGTGTCTGATTGTCATCATAGCCTACACGGTCTATAAATTCAAACCATAAAACACACACCGAAATGCCAAGTGTCAAGATATCGTAATAATGTCCTGTGTCATAGTGAAACCATTTAAAAGCCATATGTGCTCAAGAGCGTGTCTAGTGATCTTGTCTGTGGCTAGACAGCCAAGAGAAAGCATCTGTCGGGACTGAACAAAGCTTTTATTGCTGCTCTCAAATGTTTGGTTTCCCCACCTATGAAGCATAAAACAGATACTATCTCATTGTAAATATGTGAACATGTAATAATGGTTATTTCTATGCTCATATTTTAAGCACAGTCTGTGGTTATTTGCTCATTTTCGCTCCCTCCCTCTTCCCTTTTTCCTGGTTGACTCCCTTCATGTATAGACATTGCACCAGGAGAGGAGCAAAGAAGACCAGAGACCGACGTCACTGTGTCAAACAGACGTAATGCATGTTAAAAGTGGAAAGAGGAAATGCGAGGAAAGAGGCAAAGTAAAAGCTGTAGCTGGCAGTGCCAATGAAAGAACTCTTTGAACAAGGGAGCGGCTCTTCGGCTCCGATCCAAAGTCAAACTGGGTGTGGTTGGCTTGTCAACTGACCTGTAGTGGTCACTGATGTCTGACGCTAAAAATGACATAACACTGCGTGTGTGTGCATCCAGGATGAATGACAAATGTAGGGTGGATGCAGCCTTAAAGGTTAAAAAAGTGAACAAGACGGTTTGTAAGAAACGGCTATTTCAAGGAATCTACACACATAAACTCTACATACCATCAATGGCTGATGTTTAGAGAATTCTAGGAGATATCCACAATGAGTATTGTATTTCACCACTTTGTTGTACTCATCACCCCTTAAAATTTCCTCTTTAAAGTTCATGAAATAAGGGTGAGAGATGTTCTGGCTGCTTTCTTTGTGTCCTCTCTAATGGATTTCTCCTGGGATAGAACAAACATCAAAATTTGCCATTTGCCATTTATGTTTTTTTCTGATTTCAAACTCTAATGCAAGAGGAAAACGTACCACCAAGCATTTACGGGGTGGGTTTTGCACCTAAACCACAAGCTTCCTCTGAGCAGCGGCTCAGAAACCATTAACAGAAGACTGAGTTGGAAAGTGGCTGCTCAAAGGCAGAGGTATGTAGTTGTTTAAATGTATGTGCTTTTCTCAAGAAGACTGACATTTCATTTTCTTTGCAGCTGGACTAAGTAATATGAATACGTACTTTGTCAAAGTTGTCCATGTTGTCTACTTAAAAAAGCATGTCTTCCTTCAAAGTAAAAGTATTAACCAAACAGGAGTGAGCCTTGATAATATCTGTATGATGTTCAATGTGAAAAAACATGCAATGACACAGTAATAACTACGCAGAGCAGAAACAAGCATGGCCTCAAAATGAAAGTAACATTCCTGCCAGCTCTGCTGTAAAAGGGTTAGTCAGCACTCCCTGATATGTACAAAAGACACAGAGATAACAGCTACAGACCACTGAACCTCAGCCATGTGATTCTATATTGCTGCAATCAGTACAGGTTAGTGTTGTCAACATACTGGAATTTTTAACTTTGATACAATACGCTGAAAAATATCGATATTTAAAACCAAATTTCAATACCATGAGGAAAAACTGACATTTAGGGCATACAGTTTAAAATATGTCTTAAAAGATTAAAAATGTACATAGCTATAACATGCCAAAGACAAGTTTGTTGTTCTTGGTCAGCAGCAAGCAGCAACTTTGGGAGCTGGAAAATAAATACAATGCAGATGTGCAAAAAATTGCAGTTCCTCTGACTGCCGCTTGAGGTCTGCTCCAAAGCAAGTCAATCCCCATATACACCCATATTAAAATGCCCAACTTTACAGCAGAAATAAACATGTTTACAGCCTGGGACAAATAAAAGTTTTGGTCTTTGTAGCTAATTTCCCTCGTAATCGGGGTGGATTTTAATGGCACTCACCCATTTAAATTTTATTGAGGCTTAAAGTAATGCACAATTAAGGGCTTGAATGTTTGCAAAGCGTCACCATGGTTGTATTAAGAGACCTGGATACAGCATTGGAGGTGGGATAGCATTCATTTCTATTAAAGTTGCACAGTGGCGCATGAAACCAAAATTGCTCAATTTCTGTGGTAGGAAAGTGCCTGCATTTTTCACTTTGTGGACACAATACAGCTTCTGCCGGCCAAAGCAGCAGGCTTCCAGTTTAGCACTCTGCTAACTTGAATGGGGATAAAGTGATTTAATCTTTTGGCTTTTCTAGACTTATAAAATGTTATCAGACCAAATGGATTTAATCTTGATGGTGGAACAAGTCCTTTCACAGAGGTTATGATGCTTAGATTTATAGATTTACAAAGATTTACAGACATCTCTTTCCCAATGTAAGTTTATGGGAAGAACTCTTTCTGGGCCCTATGGGATCACTTGACCGACCCTGGGAATTGCAGTATCACTGTATGGCCACTACTAAAATTGGCTTCAAAGCCCGGCACACTTCCTGGGGGCCTGGGCATCACCACTGTACGAGTCAGATCTACCCCTCACTCCGCCAAAGCTCCACCTTGTCATCCAAATTCAGTCACTTGTGGCAACGGCCAAACTGCCAAATCAAGGTTTCAAAACAGGAGCTGGCAAACCAACATCCATTATTTTTATACGTTCTATGGTTAGTAGCAGTGGTGTTGTGGTAGATGATGAGGTGGGTGTACTACTAGGTAGATGGGCTGGTTAATAAAGTAAAGCATTTTCAGTATTGTATTACAGTGTCATGAATATTGGTGTCAAGTAATTCCCATTCATATCACATAACTATTTTAGTACAATATCGCCCACTTCCTATTCCCATAGCAGGGAAGCTGTAATGTAATGTGAACTAATGAGACAATTCTGTCCTATAGAATTAAAAAATAAAACATGAACAAAACTTGCCACACGCCACATAAAAGAGGAGACTGGGTATTAACGAAAGACTGATAGGGAAACAGAGATGAGATGAGCCCTGAGGAGGCCGAGGGGAGTGATGGAGGGCATGATGAATAGGTACAATAATGGAGAAAGGGAGCCAGCTATTAGGTAGTGAATAAAGGGGAGGCCCCGATGGCCAAAACAACGGCTCCAGTGTCATTAGTCAAGCACGACCAACAGCCTGTAAGCAGAGGAGGAGTACAGATACACACACATATGGATTCACAAACACATACACGCTCACTGAAGCACAGTGTGACACGGTGAGACGCTCTGGCTTATACAGCCAATTAGGAAGGAGTGGCAGAGAAAGGGATGGGGGGGGCAGAAAGGGGTGAAAGATGGGGATGTCAAGAGGTGGACAGATGGAGAGGGAGACGGGGGGAGGAAACAGAGAGAGTAGAGCAGAGGGAGTGTGAAAATGCATGGTCACACTGGTGGGCGGTAGGTGTGAGGACTCAACAGCTCACCAATATCAGAGCGAGCCAAACTTTAGCTGCACCGCATCTATTCAAGCAGCCGTTACCACGGCAACACACATGCACATCTCCACGTTGACAGACATGCAGCCATCACAGTGCGAGCTTGGCCTAGATCCTCAGTAATAACCAACATATTGATGTGATGTTTCCACATCCCTGCCTGTAGGCCGTCCATCTGCTTGGTCATAGAAGCACGGAGCTCTCAGCTGATGTCTGCCTGCATTTCCATAATTTCCCAATATTTCATGTCATGGGAAGAAAAGAAAAAAAGAATCAGAGAAGGTCTGTGCTGGGTAAAATGGCTGACTTCAATGGAAATGCAGGCTACAAATCAAGCAGCAGACAAATGGGCAAGTAGCTGTTGTCTAATTTGTGTGTTTCTCTCTCTCTCTCCTTCTCTCACTCTCTCTCCCTCGCACACAAACACACCGAGGATGTGTCAGCTTCCCTGCTTCCCTGCAGGGCAGCAGTCCAAATGTGAAATCAATAGTCTTGTCCCTGCCCTCGGGAGATTGGGTTACATCCACACACACGAAAGTATATACACACACACACACACACACATACAGGGGCTCAGGTGGTCTGCTGCAGTGGGCTCTCTCTCTCTCTCTCACACACACACACAGAGTCTTAAACATGATGCAGCACTGCAGCAGCAGACAACACAGGCTGACTGCTGAGAACTAACCAGACATTAAAAACAGGCACTGCTTATAAAAGATGAAACCCAGCACTCTGCAAACGCATAAAGATAAAAGAGCTGCAATGCTGTGAAGTAAATCCTCGACTGATGTCTGGAGTTTGTTGCTTAGTAATGCAGACACTTATTTTGTGCATTGTCAGGTAGAAATGTGTAGAGCTACTACATTAAGAACCTGCTGTAACTGATTTAGATAAATGGGCTGTGGTTGTATCTAGGACACTGGATAAAATAAAACAGGTAGTAGCCAAAGAGTGAATGCTTTGGTATCAGTGTCACTTAAGATCAGGGTGTCTCCATATAGATAAATTTAGGACTTTTTAAACACCACATACGGTGCATTTTACTAGTTGTTTCATTTATTTCAGGTATTAATCGTAATTTTTACTCTTTAAAGGGTGCCTCTCTTGCTTATTTGCTGGTGGTTTGACCATCTGACCATGACCATCTGAGAGAAATGCTCACTACAAATGTAACCGTGCAACCAGCCGCAGCTGTTTCCATTTTTTTGTGTGAACAGCCTGGCAAAACACAAGCATTCACCACAGTCGAAATCTTAACAAAAGTGAATTTCGATTGTGCTACAGCACTTCTGACCCAAACAGCTGACCTGCAGCGTAATACAGTGCACAGACAGCTGGGATTTGGCATTAGAAAACTGAAGTTCTGCGGTTCAGAGAATGTAGCTTTAAAGGATGAAAGTAAAACAGGAAACCACTAGGGATGACCTTTAATTATTTATTATTATATCATGCATCTTCAGTACTTCCCAGCAGTGTATAACATGACTCCTAATGATTTTTCATGGCCTTCTCTTCTACCCTGGATAAATAAAATCATTAGGGTGCAAACAGATAGAATTTTTCATCATCCTTTAGTTGCTTAGTCTAGTGGAACAGGAGGTTTACCACCTGTTAGGGAATACAAAGCACAGTAGGTATGACATACTGCACAAGCAACACATGCCCAAACGCACACACACGCATGGATAACCCGTGCAAACACTTCATTCATACTGCAGCCAGCCAGCCATGTGCAGTGTGCTGCACCTAAAAGCAAAGAGAAACACACATACGTCTACACACATGCCGCTAGCAGCTGGGAATGTCTTCCTCTGTTAGCTTACTACGTTTCCCATCTCCCCCACTGCTCAGTCCTTCGCCCCGTAACCGCTGCAGCTGGCCACTGATTGGCTAATGATGAAACGCTTCTTGTTATCTGAAGTCAGAGCAACTGTCCGAGTGTGTGTTTGTGTGTCTCATCACACAGACACAAAAATGTGCCAGTCTGTTTCCTGCAACACCACCGCCAACATTCCTGCCATGCCAGTGTAGCCCTTCTCTCAATATCGGAATGCCTGCACGCACACACAAATACACACACACACAAAATTATTTTTATTATTTCCCAAAGGTCTTTGTGGTTGAAACTTGCATCAGCATCTCCCCCGCTTCAGGAGCAGCAAGGGAGACTGTTTCAAGGACAGTCGGTTTTAAGAATGCCTGGTGCATAAATGAAACAATCGCCATAGCAACCATGTCACAGAACAGTGACATATTAACCATGACCCTGCACGCGTGTGTCGAAAAATATCGACAGCTGAGTGTCAAAGTTAGTAAGTGTCTCCGCATGACAAGCCCACATGACACTGACAAACACAAAGTCAGCCGCCAACACACAGCCATAAACCTCTCTGACACATTTAAGCATCCCGACTTCCTGGAACAGTTTCAGTCCCGGCGAGCAAGCTTCCTCCTCTCAGCCTCAGGCTCCATCACCGCTGGGGTCCCAGTTTAAAACCCAGCTTCCTTCCACGTCCTCACTGCCGGCCTTTTTACACATCACAGGTTTGTTTTCAGAGATGAAAATAATACAGCATCTGTGTCTGGGACTTTGTCCATTCACATACCACCCCACTGTTTTCTAGACATTGTACACACTCTGTCCTGACATGCATTTCCCAACTGACGAGCCAAGGTCTTTAACTTTTATAACATGAACAGTGTGTTCCTTATTGCAAGTGGAAAAGTCATGTCAAGGTATAAATGAGGAAAGGGTACACGTAATAGATCTTTTATACGTATACCCAACCTACAGTGGGGTCCAAAAGTCTCAGACCACAATCAAATTTAAGCAAATTTGTCATAATTTTACTCTTTTGTCAAAAGGGTCAGATTTCCTTAGGTTGTGTTGCTCCCATTGAAGCGTAAGCGTACTTGTCCGATGCTCACTGAGGTAACTCAACTTGCAGTTTACCTGTTTGACATCTGGCTGTGCCTCGAATTTCCAGAAAATCTTTGCTTATTAAGTAGCATTGTGATCGTGAATATCATGTTATCATGACTTTCAGGACAAATTGTTATTCTAGGCAAAGAGGGGCTTTCTCAGTGTCAAATCAGGAGGTAGAGTGGGTCGTGCACTAATCGGAAAATTGGCGGTTGGATCCCCGCCTCCTCCTGTCCGCATGTTGAAGTATCCTTGAGCAAGATATTGAACCCTAAATTGGTCTTGATAGCTGTGCCATCAGTGTGTGAGTGGTTAACTAAATAGCGGGCGGCCTGGCTGCCAGTGTATGAATGTGTGTGTGAATGGGTAAATGTGGCGTGCAGTATTAAAGTGCTTTGAGTGGTCAGAAGACTTAAAGGCAATATACAAATACGAGTCCATTTACCCTGAAGAACAAAGGAGATCATCGAGTTCTGACTGTCATGGACTTTCCTCCACAATCACCTGACCTCAACCCCGTTAAACTTTTATGTGGGCGTTTGAAGACGGAGAAAGCCAAGCATTCTGTGACATCACAAGACGCTCTTTGGAGCATTGCTAAATCATGCTGGGATAACATGGGTCATTGGGTTTTGCACAAACTTGTGGAGTCTATGATATTATCATTTGTGATGAAAAAAAATATTACACTTGAAACAAATGCAAATTAAAAGTATTCTGGCTAGTGGTCTCAGACATTTAGGTCCAACTGTTTGTGGACAGCACCACTGCAACCAGACTGTCTCCAGGACATTTGGACTGGCTAGTTTCCCTAAATAACAACAAACTAGATCTCATGGAAAACAGCACCCAGTAAGCTGTTTTATTTGTTGAGTTGTTCTGCTTCTCTTTAAAAGGCTGATTATGCTCTGAGTCCTGTGCACTCTGTTGTTCTGCCCCAGGCCATAACTCTCAATAGCTGTTATGATAGGCCTGTCATGTTTAACTACTTTTAATGGATGATATATTATCCCTGTATATTTAATATATTTTTAAAGAGAGTGTTCCCACACATTTTCATAGACAAAATTTAAAAACTTTTCTTTGACTTTTCAAAGAGCCATGATCATTTTTCCTTTTCTTGACTCACTTTTCAATCATATCAGATTCAAACTCAATTCAAACATGACTTCAGCTAGCCAGCACACATGAAGGGAGATGGAACTCAAGGAGAAAATAAAGAAATGTACTTGAAGATAAATAAAATGTTGTCACACACCGATGCATATTAGAGCTATGTAATGTCATTGACTACTGAAAATAAATTTGTTGTTATGTTAAAATTCCATGATGTCTCCAAAACTTTCAATAATTTTTACAAGTTCTCTGACTTTTCCAAGCCTGAAAAATGTGACTGCGAAATTGCTAGCTTTTCCAGGTTTTACACAACCATGGGAACATCTCAGTTACTTCCTTAATTCAGCCGGTGTGGGGCAGTCGGCTCCCTGGGATAGACGGTCTGGGAGCCGGGTGGTTTGCTGGTGGATTTACGGAAGAAGATGAAGTTGTTGGAGGGTGAACCTACAAACGATGGACTTTTTAGGTTGTCGCTAGGGGTTAGCAAGCTCAAGAATATTAGGACTGTACCTCCTCAACAAAAGTGCAGCTGCAGGCTACCGGTAAGCCTGCTGTTTACTCTGGCATCAGGTTAGTGACATTTCTATGTAAAAACACACGCATGTCAACACAATGAGCAATATCAAGGTCTGCAAAATAATCGAGGTCATGTCCATAAATCGTATGATGAGTCGATAGCCTAATTACCCTGACAGGCCTACATTACAATGCACTTTTTTTTTCCCATTTTCTCATTTATAAGTTGAGGATAAAACTGTTCTTATTAAACCTAATGATGACTGAGGTTTTTGGCAAAAGCCAAAATATGCAACAGGAAAAAAATCTAGGTGCTGATAAGTCATGTGTGCTTTTTCTATGAAAGCTGGGCCAAAATGGCACTTCAGAAAATTGAAACGGACTAGATCACCAACCCTTGTATAAATACAAATGGAAACACTGAGACTCAGGGCTTCAAATTGAGCACAGATCTGTGATAGTGAGAGAATAAAGGCTCACTGTAAGGAGCAGCTCTTTGCTACAGACCACAGCCCAGTTCGCCCTCACATGGTTCTACTTTAGTCAGGAATTATCTCCTTCGGCGAGGAAGACTCTCCCCTGACAAGCTCCTCAGAGGCTTGACTCCTCTTTCATTTTGCTTTGATTTACAAGGCCTTCTGATGGAGGCTTTTTTGGGGGGAGGGGGGTGAAGTCTCCATCTCTGCACTCCATCAGCTCTGAATTTACCTCTTGTATAACAAACAACAAACACATGGACCCACACTGTCAACTGGGGATTCCATTCCCTGAAAAATCTAACGCGTTGAGATGACAGATGATAGCTGGTTTGGGCACATGATGCCTCAGACATGCATGTCAGAAGCACTGCAATAAAACCAGCATTTGAGACCACCTTAAATATAACTTCCCTGGCAGCTTGCAACAGCAGCAACTTGTCAAAATAACAGTCTCTGTGGCATTTGTGCAAGGGAGCATGAGTTCTGCAAAGCTTACAGGCAGCTACGTCAATACAATTTTCCTTTTGCCTCTGCTGACGGTTTATTACCCACAGAAAGTAGCATTTAGTCACTCCAGTTTACAGGAACTCTTACCTCTGAAGTGGCTTTCTCTCCTTCCTACTGAGGTTAAAGGTCAGACGAAACTACTCCACTCCACTCTGGGACGAGGCGACTTTTATCCTCTGGAAATGGAAAAAAAGAAAGGAAGAACAAATCTATCAGGTATGATTTAGTGTCTATTTCTGTGTCTAAAACACAATCCTGCTTTGGTCACCTCATCCAAGGCCATTAGTCGGTGAAATTCCAAACTTATAGATCAACTGCATTTATTCTTACTGCACTGCAGGGGAATTCAGAGACCTGGCAGCCGGCAGCGAGAGGAAGGCGGACCGATTTCACTGTCACAAGAATGTGGAGGATTAACTATGGAGGGTGCTTGAGCGAGAGACTTAACTAAGCACAGACAAAAATGACACGCACAGCCAGAGAGACACTTATCGCAAAGCTCTGAAAGCAATCAAGCGCAGTTCTCCCTTCATTATAGACTGTCTTCATCATTACTGCGAGATTAACAATGTGACATTCGAGCTGCGGAGGCCTTCTCCATTTGACTTACTACAAAGCCTTTCAGACTCACACGCAGCCAACGTAATAAGCATGGCAACCACTACAGGCTAATAATTTCACAGCATGAGTCAGAGTAGAAACCCAAACCTTGTCAAAACTCTTACTTGTGTATTGACTGTGATTCATCAGTCTCCACCAGGTCTCAACAATGCTGACCGGCGTCAAACGTTTGAACGAATCATCAACATCGTTGCTGACTCATATCAGCCTAACCTTATTTTATCTAAAACAATCTAGATGCTGAATCATAGTCTGGTCATAGAATATAACCCCTGCATGTCACACAGCCTGATGGTTGTTAGTTACAACATGCTGAGCTGGCTGGGAAATATCAACGCTATGATTTGGTCATAGTGTGTATTTAGCGTGTGTGTATGAGAGGCCGGCAGCTGATGTTGTGGCTGCCTACTAGGAAGCTATTCCCGCTGGCTTCAGCTGTTCTGTCGTTTTTCTACACACCAACTGTTGTTCAGCCACAGCATGTGGCCAAAAGTGTGTGCGTGTGAGCGTGTTTTCACAGCAAACAGACTTCTTGAAACAGGGAGAGAGCGTCAGGAAGACTTTGTGTGCTTGCCTGTGCACGTCATCCATATATGCGTGTGTGTCAAAAACACACAATCGCCTTCTCACATTACAGCCCCCCCCCGCCCACCTCCATCTCTCTGGTGTAATTTGCACACAGTTACCGTGTGATATCACTCAGTCAACACAAGGCCATTGAACAGGTGTGGAAGTGACACACGGATCTGTGCAGCTGCAGGGAACACAGTTGTTCCAGTCACAACAGCACAGGGGCCGGCAGGCAGCTGCTCCGATGCTGGAAACAAAGGCAGGCCTGCGGCACATGGACAGACAAACATGACCAGCTTATGATCAAACAGTGAAGGTTGGTTGTAAAAACATGGAGCAAAAAATAATCACTTTAAAAAGTCTCAAATTCCTGATATTACATTCATTTTCCCCTTTAGTTACCAAACTTAATTGTGTAATCAAAGTGGCTGTCAACATGTCAAATGTTAAGCCAGTTAGAAAACAACTATTTCTATTCTATTTACCATGCTCATACTCATCAATGACGTGGAAATGCTCTGACTGTTCCTCACATTTCACTCACAGTTTTGAAATCTACAGTGCATAAGTACATTTTTGGCTCTGTTGTTAAATTTGTTCAGCCATTAATTTTTTAGTTATGCCAAATACAAAAAGCAAATAGCTGGAAGGCTGTTTTTCTGGCCCATCAGTTGATGTTTGTGTTAGGGACTGCTCATTATTCATGAGAGGGGAGGGGGTGGTGCAAAAAGGGGGAGACATGTCAAATAATTTTTTTTAAGCAGTGGGGAGGGACTTAAGTTTTTTATTTTGACTTAGGGGAGGGGCATACAAATTAAAAGGTTGTATTTTTTATCTTGTTGTATTTATTTTGCTACAAGCTTTTAAAGAGAGAAAAAAAAGGAAAAATGACACCATTTATCATAGCCAGAAACTGTAAAAACAGAAATTGTGGTTGGATTTTCTAATTTCCAGCAGTTCTTGGACACACTATATGCGACAAACGCTTCTGTCAGAAAAAAAACATAACCAAATTTGAGCTTAAAATAGTGATATGTTATGAAAAATTAGTATATTTTATGTCTCCTTTTAAATTTGGCCAAAAACAAACCATTTTTCAACTTTTAAGTAATAAGTATAAGTAAAGAACAGTCCCTTAGGAGTCTTAATTTTTGTTGGTCACTAGCACAAGAGTCCAGAGTGTATCTGCTCTCCTTGGGACAGTTAGTACAGTTACCCATAGGTAGCTGGGACAGTATTGTATAAAGTTCCTACCTTGTTACAAATTAACAAAAAGTGGACAAAAATAAGACACAGGCTTTTCCTGGTTGAATCAGACCTACTGTGAATTCACTGAGTAAATCTTTACTGCCTGAACTCCACACAGGCCTACATTTTAACCCCTGTGCACATTTTAAATATGAAGAGTTCAGTTATTTACTATTTTTTTCTATAACTCAATAGCTTCCATAAACCTATAGGCTACAGGCTATAGGCTATGTAATTTAAGAAAATATTAAACCTTAACAAATGTTTTCTTTTTCTCATAAAAAAGTGTGAAAATTTGACTTTGTAAAAAAAGTGTTTACATTTAGACTGTATATTTTTTCTTTTATATATATTTTTAGCCCAATACAAGGTGTCCCAGCTGAGATACCCACTGTCCTAGCTGTCCTGGAGAAGCAGAGTTTAAGGAAAATGCACTCCCTGTACATTTTACAAAATTATGCCTTCTACGTTTGGATAAGCTTTTAAAAACTTGACAAAGTGTTAGCAGACACCTGGATCTGTTCAAGAATCAAATTATGTTAATTGCTTATATTTTCAAAATGTCCCAATCGACCCTGCTCTCCTGTGACTCCAGCAAGGCTTGGCTCGCCAATATTGGCATTATTGCTTTTTGGAGTGCTGCGTTACAGTGAATTATTTTTTCCTGCAGCACTATTACATTACTGGCACACAACTGGCAAGAATATATACACTGAAAACGATATCTTCCCTTGTGAATAGTGCTGAGGTGACATCGTGGGCACACAACTGCCCAGACGGTGCCCTGTGTATCACTGCCTTCAGAACAGTTAGCTTCAACAAGCTTTTTATGTGGCCTACATTAGTGCCCCACTTCAACAACAGACCAAGGGGAAACACAGGGTCCAATGTGGTGGACACAGGTGTGTCCTTGTCCACCCACACTTTCCCCCATTAACAGCAATCCTTTGGGGCAGCTCATTTCCTGTCGGGGCAGGAAGTGGGAAGGAGGGCAGGGCACGGAACGAGCAGGGGTGATGATGAAGTCACAGCAGGAAAAGAAAGACAGGATTGTTGTAGGGGAAGTACAGCAAATGAGTAAGCCGGCATCAGGCAGAGCTTAACACACGATACATACAGTGCATGTTGGTGCTGTAAGTCAAATCCACAATATGTGACTACAACTAAACACACTATGAGAAGTACTTCCTGTGATGTCATCCATATAAATACATGTACTGTAATAAGCGTTTTACAAGACCACATTACAGACTGGTCTTAAACTGACATTAAAGAACGGCAAAATGACCCACAAGCCACTACACAGTGTTTCTGTTACTCAGGATGACACATCACATTAAGTGGAAAGATCAGTGTACAATATGTCCCTTAGGCACTTGTGCCAGCCACTTTCAAAGAGCCATACCACCCATACTGAAGTTCAGCTATGTTACTGATTCACAAAGATTTTCACTTTGGACAGATTTTACTGTTATCATCCAATAAACAACAGCAGAAAATGCTTTATATTAAATAAATTCTCCATTTCATAACGCATAAGATTACAAAAAAAAACTGTATATGTATTATTCTGATTTTCTTGCTTACACATAGGGATGCCAAATGTGATAGACTGAATCGGAGTTAGCGCCAATACAAATCATAATTAATAGGCTGAGCAGTTATTCTACAATACAGCTAACATAAATATAAGGTACGATGGCCAAAACATCCAAAGTAAGGCCCTAGTTGTAAAAACTGTAGTTTTTCCTTCAGACTTTGGCACACTGACACATTAAAGGGAAATTCCTGTATATTTTAACCTCAGTCTAATTTTCATCATTGTGGCCATTCTAGCTCACATTAACTTTGGACTCGTCACCTCCATTACAGAGATTCCTATAGCCTTAAAAATGTTACTATACAGTTGAATTAACCTAACATAATTCAACATTATAATTACCACAACCTAACATAATCATAAATGCATTAGACTGTATAAATGTATGGTAAGCCATTTTAACATCTAATCAGAAGGGCTGACAAGTAACAATTTAGTTTTCACTGGTGGAAATGACTTTTCAAAATGCCCTTTGACTAATTAAAGTGTTAGTTTAACACATCTGTACAATTATATACAGATATCTTTAATTCAATCATGGATATCCATAATTTCTTTTTCACTTGTAAGAATAGCTATTACACATATCTGCAATTGAATTTCCACATGTTGAAAAAGGGTTGTGACTAAAGTGAACCTGTCATTTCCCATTTCAGATATCATCAGTTGCATTTCCAGTGTGTCCAGCATACCAACAAACCATTTCGGATATGTGGGCGTCATCATATCATTTAAGTACCACAGAGCCAATTGTTGACTTTTAAATTAGCATATTTTTTTACAATTTCGACTAGTAAAAAATGTATTTCAGATATCTGGAATGACCCTCTAACAAGTTACAATTCCAAGCTGACATATCAATAATTTAATTTTGACTAGCTGCAAGTCTAATTTAAGATGTCTACAATTCATTTCACACAAGTCAAAATGTTAATTGTAAAAACTTTTACCACTATTCAAACTCAATAACAGATATCTGTAATTCAAAGTTGGCATGTTATAATTCCAAGTAAACATATCCATAATTTAATTTTCACAAGTCCTAATTGAATTTTAGATATCTAGAATTCCATTTATGATATCTGTAATGTAAGAACAAGATATCTACAATGAACACTGCCACTAAAAAGAACTGAACCATTAATGTCAATATTTAATGTTTCCACCAGTGAGAGTGAAGTTGTAGATCATTAATTAGTATTGCAACTAGTCAAAATTATTGTAAATATGTTGACAGAGCAATTGCTGATATCTACACTTGCTATTACCACAACTGATAAAAAGTTAATAGGTCTCGCCCTGATAAATGTAATGTTTTGAGTTAAAAAAAAAAAGTACTCACAATTTAAGATTATAATACCAACCATCTTATAAACAGAGAAGGAAGCCTGCTGTTAACCTTTCCCACACAAATAAGCAAACACCATGTCATAGTGATGCAACAGGGACCACAGATTAATGATTAAAGATGCATACCACTCATTCTTGTGTTGCATGACAAGATAGCATCTGGAAACATGATGTATTACCTCATTGTAAAACATACCAAAAAGACCATTCACTGCGATAATCTGATGGTGACCTCTGATTCAAAACACAAAATAGATATACTCCCTAATTCACTGATGATCTGAATAACAATGGCTGGGCCCTGGGAGATGTATTGATCAGGGGTGCCCAACAGCATCTTAATCTGCTTTCAGGACTAGATAAGGCCTTAGCAGTGACCCTGGGAGTTCTTGTAAGAGCACTGAGGTAAACCATCAGTTAGCTGATTGATGGTTCAGTACAAAGCCGATTCTCACTGGGAAGGTGCATTAGTATTGATCACTGTGTTGCTGTTATACCAACTGCAACTCATAGGAGCAACTGCCTTCACCACTGGACAGTGAACTGCCTGACCTCTTCAGTAGTTCAAATAGAAAATCACTTCAAAGTTTGTCAATGTCAAATCTGTTTGACAATTAGATACTGACAGGAGTGCTGTTTGGGCTGCTTTCCACAAATCACTGCCAGATGGTTACTGGGTTACTCATCAATATTAACACAGCCATCCATGTGGAAACTTAAAGGGATAGTTTGGATTTTTTGAAGTGAAGTTGTATGAGGTGCTTATCCACAGTCAGTGCACTACACCTTAGGCAGATGGCAGTTGGCATGCTCCCACTTCGGAGAAGCAGGCTGGAGCCCGAACAGAAGCTAAGAAATATACCACTGTGGATGGGTCAGCAATAAAACTGACTCAAGTCAAATTTTTAAAAAAGTTCCATCTAAAACAATATCACTTTACGTTTACGCTATCTTGAGCTGTTTTTTAACAGCTTTACCTTTCTGTCAAACAGCAATTTATGACAGGGAACAGATGCCGTTATATTACTCTATATTATGTTATATTATTGAGGAAAACATTGTTTAACATTACTGAACACAGGAGCTGCTGGTCTACCACCACCTCAAACAGTTATTTTGTTTGTGTCAATGTGAGACTTTGGTGTTTAAAGTTTTCAATTCGGATTCACCAATGTCACACAATAACACAATCTAACTGATGGATTGAGGCAGTGGTACACCAGCAGCTATTGTCTTCAGCTAGCCAAAATTACTGTTTTTGTCAGTGGCGTGTGGTGGCTTTGACGAGAGCGTAGATGTGGAGCTGAAGTAAGGTGAAATAGGCTGTCTGACAGAAAGGTAAAGTGGTGAAAAAACTTTTAAGACAGTGTACACTTCAACTGTTATGGAATTTTTTGTGTGGGACTTTTTTTAAGGTATCTAAATTAGGTTTTCTTGCTGGCCCCCATCCACAGCAATACATTGTTTAGCTTTCGTTTCAGCACTCCTGTCATTTCTCCAAACTTGGGGGCGTGCTGACAGGAATCTACTGTAAGTAATACACTGACTATGGATAAGTAACTTATACAACCCCACTTCAAAATATTGGAACTATGCCTTCAATATCAACAGACACCAAAGTGCCTCTTGGTCACGTGATAAATGAGTCTTTGTACTGAGGCCAAACAAACAACCTGCTCTTTTCACAAGCTTTACCTCATAGTGAAGGTGTTATTGAAACAACTCACACACTGACTGATGTCTGGATGCGATTACAAGGAGCTGATCTCCTCTCCTCAGTAGGATTCTCCACGGTCTGTGCAGGCAAGCACTCCGCTCTGGAAAAACCACACATGGTGGGAATTATGGAATAATGCTGCGTCAGGAATGTTCCCACGATGGCCAGTGGGATCTGATGGAGGTCCCACTAGCTGGCAAGTTGCCAGTGGGGTTTATGGGTAGTGTAACACACACATACAGAGTTACATGATCAAATGCCCCTTGTGTTAGTCTACATTTGGACGTCTTGTGCTGGATCAAAATAGTCCTTTGTGTGCACTGGGTTTAACTGCAAAAGAAATCAGTTCAACTCTTAAACCTCATCATTAGCACAGCTGCTCAAGACAGAAATCTCACTTCTCATTTACACTGTTGCGTTCCAGTAATCTCTCGACCACAGTGAAGGGTGAGGGGTCAAGCTGACTCACCATGAATATACCAGTGACCCTCCCATGGCCTAAAGTCGGTCATGGTGCCAAACTCAGGGGCAGATCTTCATTCAGTCACCGAGTAGGGTTGCCTGTGTGGCACGTGGGCCGAAATAATCAGGAATCACTAGAGAGTGAAGATCAGCGAGGCAGAGAGAGATTAGCAAGCTACTCAGCCACTAACTTAACCCAGAGACTCATTCAATGGAGGCTCGGGCTCACTTGCAGAGCTGCCAGGGTATTAGTCAATGAGATTTGGCAAGAGGCAGCCACACAAGCACACACACAGTGCTATTTTGTGAGAT
>JAPZEB010000017.1:11001363-11017018 GCA_029783705.1 Chaetodon striatus
CTGGGTCATTGCACTTTTGGTCACACACTCCACATCTAACTGGAGCTGCAACACACAGCTAAACAGCAGAGGATACTCATATACAGTGTACAGAGTATTTTCCTATAATCTGCTTTGCAGTCCATGTTAGTATTGCTACTATGATTAATGTCTGTCCTGTTATGCAAAGCTTTTTTTTTTAAATTTTAATTCTGGTAAAGGTTTGGATTTTTTGAAGTGCAGCTGTATGGGGTACATATCCATGTTAAGTGTATTACATACAGTGCATGTCAGTCAGTGGGCTCCCAGTTTGGAGAAGCAGGCTGGAGTCTGACATGGAAGCTATGCTGTGGGTGGAGGTCAGCAACAACAGGTATTGCAGCCACCTAAAAAAGTCACACCTAAAAAAAAAAAAAAAATCAATATTAGTTGAAGTGTACACTATATTAAGAGTATTTTCACTGCTCTCCCTTCTTATCAGTGAGCCTATTCGACGGGGAAGCTGTTAACACCTTCAGTTCCCCAACTATGCTCTCATCAAAGCCACCAGACTTCATTGAGAAAAACAGTCATTTCAGCTTGCTGAACACAGGAGCTGCTGGTGTACCGCTGCTTCTATCAGTTAGTTAGTTTGTGTTATTGTGTGACTTTAATGAATTCGAACTTACCCTTTCAAATGCTTAATTCCACACAATAACACAAACAAAATAACCATTTGAGGCAGCAGTACACCAGCAGCTCCTGTGTTCAGCAATGTTAAATCACTGTTTTTCTCAATGAAGTCTGGTTTTGAAGTGAGCGATATAACAGCTTCATTTTTCAGTTGGAAATCAATGTCTGACATTGAGGTAAAGCAGCAAAATTATTGTAAATGTAATGTACACTTAAACTGTTATTGATGTTTTTTGGTGACATTTTTTAGGTGGCTAACAAACGCTTGCTGCTGACCCCTCCACAGCAGCACATGTAACTGTCTATGGATAAGTACCTGATACAAACCCACTTAAAAAAATCTGGACTATCCCTTTAACAAGTGCTTACAGGTAACCAGTAGCTTTAAAATGTTTAAAATCAGCAATGACAGGTTGTGGGTTTTTTTTTTTATCATCTTCCTCACTCTCTTAACAACTGTCTCCACACAATGATGCAATATTACAAGTAATTAGTTCATTTGATAGGAACAGAGATGTAACATTTGGTCGAAATAAACACATAACCATAAATCAATAACACTATCAAAGGTCACAAACTCTGGGAGCGAGCGGAAACTTCAGAAGAGGAGGCGTTTTCTGTCACAGGATGTTTTCCCTCATGAGAGGATGTTCGAGGTTCAGTCACTGCAGCACCGTGGGAGTGTTTCAGTCAGAGGCACAATGAGGAGATGATACATTATAGTCGCATGCATGGAACCGGGGTTGATGATATCGGTGTACTGGATCAGATTTCTCTGCAGCACACAGTTAATGCAGTTTGCCGGAGGAGCTTGACATTTTAGGTGATGAGGGAAAGCCTCAAGGGCATAATTCTGCTGGAGGCAAGTTCAAACTCTTGGTGCAAAAGTTAAAGATGAGAGCTTGCTGGGTGTTCATGATCCTCCTGGGCTGCAGGTTCTCCCATGCCACTGAGCCTCGGAGCTACTGCAAAGGTAAGTTATGGACTTCATTGCAACATATAAATTCTAGCATTTAGTCATTCATATTCTCAATACTAGTAATTTGCAAGAAATAACTATTGGAAGTAACTGCAAGAGACTTTACTGTACATACGTGATTACAGTGTTTGGTTTCATCTGTTATCACTGAGGTTAGCACCCCCAGTAGTAAGTAACACCTAAGCATCAAGATGTTTGATAAATAACAGCAGTGGTATTGTACCCAGAGGTGTGGACTTCACTTACACTTGAACCTTTTGACTTGACTTGAATACTTAAAACCTTGACTCGGGACTTGCCTGTCTTGACTTGGGGATTAAGTGCCAAGACTTGAGACTTGTGATTTGCAAAACAATGGCTTTGCTCCACCTCTGATGTAACTACTCTCTGACATTTTTTAATTTTGTAAATTTTCTGTTGTTAATGGCATTACATTTGGTGAAGAGTGCATTATAACTTGTTTCAGACTCAAAACGCAAAGTTTAGGACTTGGGACTTGACTTGGAACCTGTTAGTCTTGACATGGGACTTGAATTTGGACTGGTGTGCAAAGACTAGATACTTATTTTTGACTTGCAAAACAATCACTTGGTCCCACCTCTGATTGTGACTACCCTCCAGCTAAGTTTAGAATTTGTCTATCTTGACTTTGGACTTGTTAGACTTGATTTGGGATTTGTATTGTGACTTGAGAGCAGGAGTAGAGACTTACTTGTGACTGTTAAAATGACATTATGTTTGGTGAAGTGTGCCTTATGACTTATTTCGGACTCAAAACTCAAAGTTTAGGACTTGGGACTTGTCAGTCTTGACTTGGAACTTGACTCGAGACTTGCCTTGCTTGACTTGGGACTTGTGTGCAAAGACTTGAGACTTACTTGTGGCTTGTCATTATGGCTTTGTTTATTAATTCTCTGGTTAAGTTTAGAATTTGTCTGTCTTGACTTGGGCATGGTTGACTTGAATTTGAACTGGTGTGCAAAGACTAGAGACTTGTAAAACAATCACTTGGTCCCACCTTCGATTGTGACTACTCTCCAGTTATGTTTAGAATTTATATTTCTTGACTTGGGACCTGTAAGTCTTGACTTGGGACTTGAATTGGGACCTGATTGCAGGGCTAGAGACTAACTTGTGACTTGCAAAACAATCACTTGGTCACACGTCTAATTGCACCTATTCTCAGGTTAAGTTCAGAATTTGTCTGTCTTGAGTTGGGACTTGAATCTAGACTTGAGTGCAAAGACTAGAGACTGATTTTTGACTTGGAAAACAATCACTTGGTCCCACCTCTGATTGTGACTACCCTCTAGTTAAGTTTAGAATTTGACAGACTTGACTTGGGACTTGAATCGTGACTTGAGTGCAGGAGTAGAGACTTGTGACTTGCAAAACAATTACTTGCTCCCACCTTTTATTATGACTACTCCCCAGTTCAGTTTAGAATTGGGCTATCTTGACTTGGGCCTAACTAGGAACTTGCAAAGACTTGACACATCTTAATGTGATCCATAACCAGGGTCGGATTAAGAACAATTGCTGTTTACATGAAGCACAGAGGGCGTTCATTTCAACATCACACTAACCACTACCAACATTACCACTGCGTGAGTGGCATACTTGAGTCAGTCAGCGTCTGACTCAAGTATGCCACTCACGTAGCAAATATCTGTCTTTCATGTGAAATGTGAGCTAGAAGAGGTAAATGTGCTTAGATGTGCTGCTATTGAACAAATTCCGTGTGGGGGTGGAGTTGCTGTGAAATGGTGAGTTTCAAAGCCTGAATTTCAGTTAAGGGGAATTAAATGCAAATAAAACAATGTCTTGCAGGAGCTGTAGCCGTAAGAGGCCATTTCCTTTGCAAAGGTGTTGGTTACAAACACAGACACAAGCATCCTGGCTGGGTTTACTGCAACAGCAAACACAACACTGGGCTACAGTAGCACACTGCTTCTCTGTTTCCGTGGTTTATGGCACATAAGAGAGCACAGAGATCTGACATTATAATGTGTGTGTGTAAGCAGTGCTGGACCTAGCACATTTGGGGTCCAAGACAAGCTTCCTCTGCCCACACCACCCCTCCCAAAAATATGATTATAATTATTATTGTGTATTCATTACAAACAAGAACAAGACTTAATGAGAAATCAACATGACCGCCCCCGTCCCCCCAGGTGGCTACCTATGTTGCCTAAAAGTGCTGCCACAGTGTGTAAGACACAACTATAATCAGGAATCAAAATACAAGTACCCCCTGAACTGTTTCCTCATTTTTCCTCTCCAGAACAGCTGATAATTGTCTGCGTACCTCCCGGAGCCAGCGTATCTGTGCCCTGTCCAGAGCTGTCCACCCAAGACGCGACATTTGACCTTCTTAAGGAAGAAAAAGAGATTTACAAGGTGGAATGCACCCGTAACGAAACTATGTCAAACTGTAAACCATCAGACACCAGGATGGGTGTGGAACTGCAGGAAAACACAGATAACACATCAGCCAGTTTCATGCTCACAGGAGTAAATGCCAGTAGCTATGGTATTTACAGATGTAAGGGCCACATCATGTACCCTCCTCCCTTCAGAAATGCACTAAGTCCTTTGAGCATCCTGGTACGTGTAAAGGGTAAGTATTTCTAAGACTAAACAGACACATTTCTAATTTTGTGTGCATGTAGTCCAGCACACTGAATGCCTTCTGAATATGTTTTTTTTTCCAGGACACCAGTGCGAAGTGAATGAAAATTACAAAGTGACGCTTGTGACAGAAGGGGATGAAAAAGAAAAGGATGGATTTCTCTGGATTTGGATTCTGGGGATTGTACTTCTTGGCGTCTACGGAATAATTGTCACCATCACTGCTGGCAAACTCTGGGTAAGATATTCCTCAAACACATACAAACACCAGACGAAGAAAAAGTGAAGAAAGAGTTTGGAGCTTATATATAGACACAACAACAGTCATTCCTAACCAACACTTTGACTCTTTGGACTGTACAGATATATCACCAAACATTTACTGAATCATGATGAAAATAAACTGATTCATACTGGGATTGTTTTTAGTGCATGGTAAATATTAATGTTTCTTTATCAACTGGACCCTGTCCCAAAGGTGGGGTTTCAAGTCACATGACTTGGTCTCAAGTAAGACTTGAGTCACAACGTTGATGACTTTAGACTTGACTTGATAAATTCAAAAAAGACTTGCAACTTGACTTGGACCCAACATGTTATACCCCAATTTGTAGATATAAATATTATTACTCTGTTGTTAAAATGACATTACGTTTGGTGAAATGGGACTTGTCAGTCTTGACTTAAGACATGCCTTGCTTGACTTGGGACTTGCGTGGAAAGACTTGAGACTTACTTATGACTTGCTGTTGTGGCTTTGTTTATCAACTGGCCCATGGCCCAGAGGTGTGGATTTGAGTCACATGACATGGGCTCAAGTCAGACTTGAGTCACAACTTTGATGACATTAGACTCGACTTGATAAATTCAAAAAAGACTAGCAACTTGACTTGGACTTGGACATGAGTTTTAAAGGTATTACTCCGTTGTTAGAATGGCATTACACTTGGTGAAGCGTGCATTAATATTTTTTGGGACTCGAAACTCAAGAGTTTAGGACTTGAGACTTGACTTTGCACTTGCCTTGCTTGACTTGGAACTTGTGTGCACAGACTTGAGACTGACGTGTGACTTGTCAGTGTGGCTTTGTTTATAAACTGGCTCATGGCCCAGAGGTGTGGATTCAAGTCACATGACTTGGTCTTAAGTCAGACTTCAGTCACAACTTTGATGACATTAGACTTGACTTGATAAATTCAAAAAGACTTGCAACTTGACTTGGACTTTGACACCAATGACTCACGACTTTACTTAAACATTAGTTCTTAAATTTAATTAGTCTGTAATTGAAATGACATGACATTTGAAGAAGCGTGCATTTTTACTTGTTTAGGACTTGAAACTAAAGAGTTTAGGACTTGGGACTTGTGTGCAAAGACTTGAGACTTACTTTTGACTTGCAAGCCACTGACTTGGTCCCACCTCTGCCTTAGCCTATTGACATTTTGTGTAAGTGGCCCCTGGGCACAGTATTTGAGTATCCCTGCAGTCTGTGATACACTGTGAACCTTGGACCTTCACAGACATGCTGTTTAACTGTCTTCACATGTCTTACAGGTCAAGTGGCGCAGGTCTGATTCCCAGAGTGACTACATGAACACCAAACCCAAACCCCCGAGGAAGAAAAGAGGGGTTCAAATTCCTATACCGCGACACTTCTGATCAGCCGTGCATCATGTCACTGTTTGCACAGCTGCCCCTGTTAGTGTAGATACAAACACAGGGCTGTCCTCGCAGTAGCTTGCCCTGAACAGGACATTGTGTGTGTTTAGTTGACTTTGTTGTCAGTACGAGTTGTTTTGTGTCGACGCAGCAAAAGTAGCAGTTTCTTTTCGAGTTGTGGTTGTGTAAAATAAAAAAAAATAACGCTCCCAGCTTCCTGTTTCACTCACTGTCTCTGATGTAACACAGATCTGTAGCTGGAACCCCTCTGTGGTCGAAACAAGGTGTTGTCTGAATGAGGGGATTTAACCACATTCACAGGGTACACACAGCTAGAAAACCTGTGTGGTGATCGATGAATCATGACAGACCGCAAAGTTCAGACGAGAAAAGCCGTTAGTCTTCTGCAAACTCTGGAGTCAAAGATTAAAATATCACGCTGATTAACATCACACATTTCTTTCCAGTCTGCACGCTTTTTTTCTGAGAAACAAGAGACATCACATGGTGTTTTTCGGAGAGTTAGCATCACTGAGGTCGATGAGACGCAGATATACAAAGAGGAGAGGCAAACACTTCAAACAACAACAATCTACACCATTTCCTGTCTTCCTCCCTCTACTGTTTTTTTCCTTCACTGTGCTTTCTGCAGATGTAGCTGCTTCAAAGGGACTCTACCTTTACCTTGCTCACCTTGCACTTTCTGTGCAGTTATTGGAAGTGCACACACTGCTTTTATTGGTTTCATTCAGCGGCGTGGTTCTTACTCATCAACTGCCACAAGCATCGGCAAGATTAACATGTTGTTTCTGTTAGCTTTTTGGGACCGATGATTAAAAACAAGCGATTAAACATTTCTTTCCATCCCCCACAGTCACTCCTCCAATGATTCTTCTTTTACAAACACCCAAAGAGAAGAACTCTTTTTCTTCATCTCAACGTATCCAGCCCAAATTCAATTGAATATTTTGTATATATTTATTCCTTCTTTATTATTTACAAAGCTTTCAATAGCACACCAACATCTGTGTGTTCATGATGACTGCACAGATTAAGAATACTGAACCAGATATGGCTCTTGGCACACTGTCCTCAAGGTCCAAGTTGCTCCACTTGTGGTTTTGTGTCTATCTGTGGTGTTCTGGAAAAATCCGTCCCCTGAGGAAATCCTCCGACACAGACCGCAGCTCCTGCTTCGTTACCTGTAAGAACAGGATCAGGATCGTGTCAGTCTTCTTACCACTGATGCACTCAAAACCCACAATATTTAGAATTATATGTCAAGGTCCTGAGGAAACTAAACACGCGTATCTGATAGGAACATGTGGTGTTATTTAAGTGGCTACAACAAAGGTAGAAAAAACTTGGTTAAGTGCCAGTAACTGCTCAATTCTTAGAAAAGGAAAAGACAAACTCAAACTGTGATCATGTCCAAGTCTCACCAAGAGAGGGTTATATCCCAGGATCTTCAGATGGCGAATCTTGACTGCCAGAGGACCGCGGGGATTAGATGTACCGTAGCAAAATCCAGTCTGTGGTTCGCAAATTACTGCAATTCTAGGACACGAAGACAAGAAGTTTCTCAGTTTTATTAAGGTCAAAATTTGAATTTAAGTACAGGCATGACAGGGTGAAAGTGCTGGTTTGCTTGTATGACAAAAATCTGAAACCTAAAAAAATAGACTGTGGCTTTGTTCAGACAATGCTGTGCTTGGAGTATTTCGTACTTCTAACTTCCTTTGAGACAACTAAAGAAGGGTTGTTATAGTGTGGGGTCTTTAATTAGTTTTGGCAGTGTCTGTTTTCTACTTAAATCTATCTTTAAAATTTAGTTTCAGTTGTACTTTTTTATGCATAACGATAGTCACTGTGCAATACAAACAACATATAATTAAAATGTATTTCTGTCATCATTAGAAGCACTTGGTTGAACTTGCACAGGTAAAATCTACCTGCAGGCTTCACAGAAATCTATTCGGTAAAATTCCAGGTTAATCAAAAACTCCTGCTTACTCAGTTCAAGATTTGCACAGGGCACATTACAATAAATCAAGATTATCGAGGACATATCCTGATACTATTAATTCCTGCTAAAGATGCTCACTATCACCCTGTTACCTTAATCACATGTTTTGGTTAGGCCCTGAACTGGTGTGCCTAAATACTGCAATCACGTTTAAGCTCACAGGAGAATCCTTCTTTTATGGAAACAACTAACACCATCTCCCTCCTCTTGGTTATGTGATACAATATGTTTCCCAGACCTGGAGAAGATAAAGTTCTCACTGCAGGGTCCATCTGTATCTTGAAGTTACTGCAGAGGGGCTGCCAAATTATTGTTTGATATTTTTTTCTTTTCAATCATTAAAATATGTCTGAAATTACACATTTAAATAAATCTAATATATTTTGTCTTTTGCAAGAACTGCAGCCTGATGCTAAAACGGCCTTTCTGACAGCCTCCATCCGCACAGTTTAATACGCAACGCATATATGTATCTCTTTCAGCACACCCACCTTCTGCTGCCACGGTTTTCACTTGAGCTAGGACATGAGACACATTTCACCAATGCTTGCTCCCTTACACTGGCTACATGTTGCTTTTAGAATACATTTTAAAAGATTATTGATATATTCATAAAGGTGACAGATCCCTTGCAGTCAGAGCTTCTAGACTTTGGATGACCTGTCTGAGGAGATCACGGCCACAAACTCTGTCTTGTCTTTTAAATCACTTTAAAAACCCTTTTTTGAGGAACTGGTTTTTGGTAATTTTACAATGTTTTAGGCCTTTTTAATTCATCTTATCCTGTTTTTACTATGTGCCTAATGTTTGGCTCTTGGTTCATATTATCTTCTCTCTATTTTTTAAATGTATTCTGTTTTTATTGTAAAGCACTTTGTATCTGTGCTGTAAAATGAGTTATATAAATACAGTTTATTCTTATTAGGATCTTGTATAACATGACTCATCCTGCCTTTTATCTATTATTCTTTATAGATTTTTATTCATCATTGTTTTCCTTATTTAATTTAATTTAATGAGTTATGTATTTTTATATATGTGTATTGATATATATGTAAATACTGGGGCACGTGAATTATGAGAATGCAAGTCATACCATACAGCACTACAAACTGTGGTGAGCGAGCTCACAGGGGAAAAGGGGTGAGTTGGTTTTGGTAAGGGGTGTTTGGGCTTAATGAGTCCACCATATAAAACATATTTTCTGATGCTAATATTTCTGTGAGTGTCCTATTGCAATTAAAAATGTTTACAAAAAAAAAAAGGAAAATAAATCTATTTAGTTACAGCACTGAATGACTCATTCAAAATTCAGACAAAACAAGACTATGTATGTTATATGAAATTCAATGACTACAGATGTGTACACTAAATAAAACAATAATAAAAGTAAATGCAAAGTTTTATGCAAATTAAATTAAACTAAATTAAATTAAACTTTATTTATCCTGAGGGAAATTCTTGTGCCAGAGAATACTCCAAATTACAGAAATTAAAGTAACAACAATTAATTAAATTAAAATTAAATGTATTATTGTATAATTAGAATTACATCACTTCAAAAGTTTTAAATAAACTAGATGTGCACAACACAACTGCACATATACAACTTAATGAAATATTTAACTTGCGTAAAAGTTATTGAAAAGGTTTTTTTTCACTTTCTGTTCCTGTTTAAGCTTCATTAATGCATCATTTTCAATCATGTTTTAAGTTGTGTACAGCTTTGTGTCTCAGTAAGAGCAAGTGACTGAAGGTTGTGCGTGATTATGTTAAGTTATGTATGTGTTAAGAGCTCAAAACTGAATTTTAAGCATCTCATTATTGTTGTGTTAAATACAAGTAATAAACAGTTCTTCTATTGGAGCGCTATCTGATGCTCTTAAGAGCTAATTATATAATTAATGTAACAGCTGAATTATATGTGCTTTGTTGCATGCAAAGTTGCGGAATTATGATGATGATGTTTGATGTACGCAATTATAGCATGCGTCAATGCCCGACATTCTCAGAACAGAACGCCCATACATCCTCTCCACCTGCTGTCACATCTTCACACTTTACCAAACATGACACAAGCATATTAACCCAGAGACAACATAGCACTGCGTCTGAGTCTGGTGACTATCGATGTTATCGTCTTACCTTTGACTGCTCTCTGCTGGAGAACACTCATCTCCTGCACAGCTACTTGCTTCAGTCGCAGAGGTTTGGTTTGGCAGAGGTTTGGTTATCACAGCATCTGAGAGTCAACACACATAAACACAAGTGCTCGCTTGCATCACAGTTTCAAAACGAGCTGTGTTCTGCAGCTATTTTCTTTAAGCTGATACAGTGACAAGCACCTTTCCTCCAATATTCTGTCTTTACCTATGAGGTGGAAATTCTCCACCATCACCATTTCCTGCAGCGTCGTGTCTGCCATGTCTCCCAACACACTCTGCAGGCCCTCTGAGAGATCTAGGTTCACTGATGGTCTGCTGGGGACAGGGTCTCCAAGGAGAGATGGAGGGACTGTCAGGGGCTGAGGGAGCGGAGGACACTCAAGACGGAGGCACAAGTTCACTGTCTGAAACATCCTCTGCTGGTTAGGGTGAAACCTGGGATCTGAGGAGAAAAAAAAATTCAGATGGGTGATATTCATAAAGTGCAAGGGGAATAAAAAAATAAAAGAAGGGAAAGGTTAAGAGGAGAAAATAAGTCACACAGCAGGCAAAGACATGAAGTCATTGTGTCACCTGTGGTGTTAAACTTCTCCAGTGTACTGCTCTGGAGGAGAAGCTCCAGTGGTGCTGAGGGGAAGTGGCCCAGTAGACACAGGTGATATACAGTCTTTAACAACTCAAACTCAGACATCTTGGGCAGATAAGAGTCCAGAGCCAGGCTGAGACTATCCAGAAACCTGGAACAGCAAGATCAAACCCAACAAGGACATCAAGCCTGGAAACCAATAGTCATGTCACTTATGAAAGTGAAGTGCTTGTGTATGAGTATGATTTAAAAGATGGAGACATGCGAGTGACCTACCGTTGTCTTTGGTGCTGCAGATCATAGTTAAAGTTGGAGTACACTTTGAGGACACAGAGGAGGTCTTTAAGTGTCAGGGTGTCCGGACTGGCGATCACTTTCTTGGCAAATGCCTCCATTAATGCAGCAGGACAGAAGCAGAGGCTCTCAAACATAGCTAGGGAAAGGACCACCTGAGCAGGAGGAGGGAACTCTTATAATATGATGGCTGCCGTGAAATCACAGAAAAATGCAAATGATGACTTATGAGTCATTGACTGTGTTTACATTAACATAATATTCTAGATTTGTCCTTTTTCAGAAAAAGACAATGGTCCTACTCATCTGTTTCCATGGCTAATCAAAATAAATATTCCAGTTTACTTTAACATTACAGACGTGGAATACTATAGGTAATTTTTCTTTGGTGTATAAGGTAAGAATAGTCGTGTTTTTGTTGCCTTAGAATAAGCTCATTATATCTATGTAGGGGGCAGGTCCTCATCTACAGAGAGGACACAGCCATGTTTTCTACCCGACAAACCAAACACTGGCTCTAAATAGGGCCATTTGTATTACTGTATCACATACCATAGTCAGAAGCTGGACAAGCAGCGTCAGAAAAACACAGTTTTTTTTAATGTGAAACAGCTTTATTCAATGTTTTTACCAGTTTCATCACTGGGTCTGTTTGTTTTGGAGAGAAAGAGACCTCTGTGGATTATTTGGCTCCTGCTAAAAACCTCCCGAACGTCTGGATCTTAAGAGATCAGAGAAAGAAGGTGAGCAGACATCAGCAGGTGCTAGGCTAACAGCCCATCTCCCACATGCCGAACGTGATGGAGGTCACTGATTTGTAGCATGAAACTGCTTTATTCACTGTTTTCACCTGGTCTGTTTGTTTTGAAGAACACTTGGGGAATTCTAGTCAGTTTCAGCTGGTTGCAATCTGCAATCTTCACCGCTGGACGCCACTAAATCCCCATACATCTTACACCCTGTTCCTTTTACTATCATATTTATAGCATTTATAGCATAACACATTAAAGAAGATAACTTACATCGCCTATATGAACAGTCTATGAACTTGCATCTGGCACAAAGTCGTTGTGTCTGTTTGTTTTACCATGTAGTTCATTTACATATCGTTTTTATCTACTCTTTACTAATTTAATGTACATATACCTATGTATGCTGATTTTGGAAGGGATGGGATGTTGAAATAGGGAGGGGGTTTCAGATTAGGAGACTTCACCTGTAACCTGCACCTTTTCCTGACTGAAAAAAATCAGTATATTGTTTATACAAAGCAAACAAACAAACAAACAAACAAACAGTAGTCTGTTGCAGCACCTGTTTTTTGGTCCATATGTCTATTGAAGAGGCGATGTACTCTGAAATATCAGTGAGCAGATCGACGTCTCTGTAGCGCAGCTGCCTACAGGATTGCAGGACTTTATATAAGGGGCTGTACGGGATTCCATGGAGGTTTTCTACCAGAGAGAACAGGTGTAGAAAAAGAGTCAAAGAGGGAAAGCAGGTTGGTAAAACTACAAAAAGAAGTCTTTTTATGAGTAGAATATTTCAGCCTCCTTCAACTGAATTTGTGCTGACAACAAACAACAAAATAAGAAATCAATACAGGACATTTAAATTAGACTATAATTAATATACTTAAAAAAGATATAATTGCTATAATTCAAAACTATTTTATATTGTGGAAAGTTTTTATTTACCTTTAATTGTCTTACTGCAGACATCCAGCAGTGGTTTGGAGTAGAAGCCCACTGAGGCCATACTTATGATCATGTACTGGGAGTTGAGAAGGCTGAACTGGTCTTTCATCGACAAAGCCTTTCTCTGGAGGAGGCAGTGAACAGAATGAGTATCAATGTGGAATGGATTTAGTTAAAACTAAAACGTAGAATCACCGCCTCCCAGTCGTATGCCTCCACGCACCAGTTAAGTTGCAGTTACAGATTGCATCTATGTCTGTGAAAACATGGATGCTTCACACACATCTTCGCTGGCGGCATGAAGATCTTTACAATCAGCACAGTTTCAAGGTGGAAACCTGAGATTATTGTCAACAATTCAGTATCTGACCAAATGTCTCCCCTTCTGTGCCTGAGTTATTACGTTGCATAACGTTATGATGTCGCAGTGATGTTGACCTTTGACCTTAAGGATATAAAATGTTAGTGTATGAATACTTGAGTTAAGGCCAAAACATTTTTTTGTGAGGTCATGGTAACCTTTGATCTTTGGCCACCAACTTCTAATCAGTTTATCATTGAGTCTAAGTGGACATTTGTGCCAAATTTGAGGATTTTCCTCAAGGCCTTCTTGGGATATTGTGTTCACAAGGATGAGACAGAAGCAAGGTCACAGTGACCTTGACCTTGGACCACCAAATTCTGCCTCCATCCAAAGCTATTGTCGGTGTGGAGGCATAAAAACAAAAACACAGGACATTGTTCATAAGGTCCCATAGTCTAAAACTACTAAAATGTTACCATGAGAAAGCTGATATCAGAGGATGTTGAGCAGTCAAAGACATGCTTGCACAACAGCTTGCAATCACACACCTGATTAATTTCAGATTCACATATACAGGGATATAAATACCAAATATGGTTCAGAACCAAGACCCATAAACCAACCTCCAGTTTCTGCTTGAGGTGTGGTGGGACATTTTTCCCCATACGGCACATCATGATCTGGAGAGCCTTTACATCCTTGATACTGGGAAGACGGGCCTCGACTACCAACCTAGGACACAGCAACAATAAATATCAATGCATGTTGACCTGAAAAATCAGTGTTAAGAATCTATATAGTGATTATAGTTTTATTTTTTGCACTAATTCTAAAATTCTGATGTTTGTATCTCTGGCTACGCCATATGCATCATTTCATCATACTAACATCATGCCATCCTTCAGTGCAAGGACGTTGGGACTATTCTCCATATGTTGTAGACCAGAGGCCAAGATGGACAGGCTCTTCTCATCAAAGTCATTCAGATTCTCCTGTTAGTGGACAACAAAATGTATTTGGATAAACAAAAAACAAAACAGAAATATTGGCAAAATGCAAACATATTTTCTTGGTGGTTGACAATCTTTGACTGCCTACCTGACAGGCTCGGAGAAACGTCTGGACCACGCGGCTATTTTGGGGAACACCCAGATTGACCATACACAGCAGAGAGTAAGCAATGTCCTCATTGGTCATGTGCCTCACTCCCTTCATAGCCATTTGCAGTAGCCTCTCAAAAGCAGGATGCTCAGACATAAGCTGCAGCTCACAGCGCAGCTGCTCATCTGACAGTTTCTTAATGGTGGACCACATGTGGCTCAGGCAGGCGCTGACCTGTCGAAATGTGGGTGCGTATTTACAGGTGAGGTCTAAAACGTCTAATGGGGAGGCACAACGCTGTAGATGGGCCTTGAAGGGTGACAACCTCAGATTCTGCCTTGAGACCTTCTCATCAGACTGAGTCAGTGAAGATTTAAGATGCTGCTCCTTGTCTTCCAAGTCTTCACTGTGAATTCCCTGTGAGTAAAACCTCACTGAACTAACAGGACTCTTAGCCAGGCGTGTCTGGTTTTGCCTTGTGCTCCAGATGTGGACTGACTGTTGACTTGGAAAAGATGTGTCTTCTTCTACTGATGATGCCACCTGGAAACTGCGCTGTTGCCATAGAGACCTGCGGCTGCAAAAACGCAGGACCCGTGTCATGGCCCCTTCTGTCACCCAGGCAGACATTGTTCTCTAATAACTTAGGGGACGTTACAAAGGTTGAAAATGGAAATACCGGTGAGACAACAGGACGTCCTTAACTATCGCTGCCCCTGTATGGAGCAAATAACTAGCTACGTCAGGTACTTAGCTAGCAAACTGAGTAAAATGCATGATACAGAGTCATAACAACCATTACTCAGTTAGCATTGAGTCAAAAATTATCCGACTGTTTCAACTTTATTTGGCCACATAGGCTGTTACAATAAGTACGTAGTTAGTATAAATAATGTATTAAAAAGTACATTAACTAAGCTGTCAACAAGGTCATCAAACTGCCTCCTTCAAACTACAGAAACACCAGCCAACTCACATTAGCTAGAGTTAGCTAAGTGATGCCTCCCTACCTTATAATTACAAATAATTGTCCCACAGTAACACATGGCATTTGCTATACCATGTAATATTTCACATTAGAGGTTGTTTAGCGAAGACACACAGAGCCAGACGACATTAAAAAGATAGAAAGTCCAGTACATGTTAGCTAGTGCTCTCACGCGCTGCTGCTTCGAGCTGTGTGCGCAGCCATATTTGGTGCCACCGTCAATTTGGTACGCCACCTCGTACTGCCAAAATATAATAAATAATGTTCATTGTGAATGTAGAATGTGTTGTATACAATATTCATTAAAGTGAAATAAATCATCGTATGACCTTTTTTTATTATTGATCTTACAGTCATCATATCGCGTCCTGTTTTTTTTCTTTGCTAAATTTTGTTTGGGTGTTTTCTACACGGACTCTAATAAGCGCAACATCCACGGTCTCCTAGCAACTAACGCTAACCGGACACAATGGCTAAATTTGTGCTCTCTGGTAAAGTTTATTTATTTAATTTTATTATATAGCATGTTGTATATCGAAATATTGCGATCCTGAAATCCTGTTTTAACCCC
>JAPZEB010000017.1:11020941-11032145 GCA_029783705.1 Chaetodon striatus
AAAATATACTTGTATTATATTCCATTTCTGCCAATATATCCCCACAAATCTTACACGCTGGACCTTTAAACATATGATGTTTTCAAACTGTTTCTAAGGTGCTAACAGGTTTTTTTCTTCCCCAGGAAAAAGAATTTGCATCAGGAAATTACATGTTTGTTAAGAATGAAGAAGACAATTGACAGACATCAAAGAGAGCTAAAGCACTTGACAACACAGACTATAAAACAGGAGTTAGTTAAAATGATCACAGGAAATAATTCAGATGAATTTCAGTTCCACATCTTAAGTTTGTTTCAGTTTGTTCTTTTATTCTCTTGCTTTCACATGTGGTGTTGCAGTTTTGTTTTACCAGTTTTAATGACAATAAATCTTTTCCGCTTTGTGAAACTCGTCCGTAGCTGTTATATTTTTAGATGTAAAAGATCAAACTGAGTACTTTATGGAAAAAGGAGAAATTAGAAAATATATTCCTTTTTTAAAATTGTACAGTTCAGTAAGTGCCTTTTTTTTATAATTCAAGAAGCGGTATTTTTAAGCATAAAACACACTACTACCATACACAAACTAGTCTGTTAATATCCTTCACTAAATCTGATGTTATCACTTGCCACCCATTTCCATTTACAGCTGGGCAGTCTTTTAAAAATGAGGATACATTAAAACTTTTCTTCCTCTCATCTGTCATTAAATATTAAACAAACGGAATTAACGGGCTCTTTTAACCTGAAACATTAAAATTGACTTTTTTCTCACAAATTGTGCGGTACTTTGTCAGCTGACAAGAAGAACTTGAACAGAGTGCTGTTTTTACATGCAGAATATACACGTTCCTTTTAGCATTTCTACACTATACACAAGGAGGCATTGACTGAAAAAAGGAAAGGTTAGTACAAATACAGTGCACTACGACAAGTCTGGAAATGGACACATATTCTGCAATGTCATATTTAATTTGTACAACCCACCCCTGAGATTTGGATGCTGAGTGGTTTACGAAAGCAAAACCGGCCTCTTTATACAGCCGAGCATAGGTTCTTACTGTCGTGTCCAAAACTTTTAACAAATCCCCAGCAGCGGCCAGATACATAATGAATCATTTAACTATCATGTACCTGCAGAAACAGAAACAAAATCTGCTCCAGGAAAAGTAACACTCCTTTGAAGATTGACCTCAAATATTGATCATGGTAGATACATGCGTGATGCATGGCATGCATGGACTTGTCGTGGCACAAAGGAGGTTATTTGGTAAATATACATATCCCAGTGATGACTATACATGTAACAAATAGTTGGGTATAGACAGGGCTATCTAACAAGCAGTGTGTGTCTTTAAACAGAGTTGTAGATCAAGAATAAATTCAATGACATATATGCCAATTACATGTGGATGTATGGAATTAAAATATTTTTGCAAGTATGAATAAAAATGAGGCATTTATCACAAAGAGAAAAGTCAGGTACATTTCTTTTATCTTGCCACATCGGAGTCACTTATGTGTATGGGTGAAGATCAACTGCTTGTCAACATCCAACCATGTCAAAGATTCTGTTTCCAGGCAACAAGTGAAAGACCACTAATGACAGAATGCCTTTATCCAAACCATAGACTGTATGATGAAGATATATGACATAACAGCACCCCAAAAGTGAAGCCAAAACACCCAAGGCCATTCAATGAAGCCTGGGACATGATCTTTGACCCCATGGGAGTTATGGGGTATGACTGAAGGGTAATGTAACTACAGCTACAGCTAACAGCGCTAGAAATAAAAGGATGGTGCCCGCTCAGGTGCTCTTGTTGTGTGCTCTTTGAAGCCTCCATGCCTGACAGAACTCTTTGGGTATGCTGTAATGAATAGTGGCCGATACACAATTTAAGCATTTGTGTATGGTCTTTAAAGAAGGATGCTCTACGATAGTGCACCAGCAATTGAGCCTTTCAGCGAGCGCAGATCAGATTTTACTGCACGTGTTGTGCCCCAATAATAACCCACAACATGACAATGTGACTCCACCTCTTTCTAACCTCCTTAAAAACATCTTGATTGCCATGTGGTGGCTGGCTGCAGTATAGGTCATAAACCCCGCCCCCACTGTTTTAGCTGATGGAAGATGGGCCAAACTAAGAGATCAAAGTATGGTCAGATAAATTTTTCCCCAAAATGGTTTCTGTCATTTTAAGTAGTTCTTATCACAATGCTGAATGTTCAAGTGTTTGTTTTTCTGATAAGTTTGGTGTTAATTAGTTATTTGATGCTACAAAAAGGGGGTCTGATGTCATGATTGACAGCTGTGTGGGCCAATTGGTGTGTTCACAATCAAAAACGTTGCTCGCGGGAATTCAGTACCACTGAGATCGCTTCCAGTCACAAATTTGCATTCCCTAGAATAGCAAAGGAATGACCCACCCTGCTCTCCCTTCGGCTGGCTAGTACTCATTTGCCTTCAATGAATGGATTTGTTGTAAGATTGGTAACGGTTAGGTGAAGAATGTCAAGGTAAGCCAATCAGATACAGAGCAAGGCGGGCCTTTCCTTGCTATTGCAGGAAACGCAAATTCAACCACTGCATGGACTCTGGCTCCAAATGCTGCTGTCCGTACAAGATGGTTGCAGCTGTATCTGGGATATTTTGGCTTCATTTTTGTACAGTGGGAGTAAGTGAAGACACATCGTCTATCTTTATGTACAGTCTACAGTCCAAACTGTTACTTTGGTGGGAAGGATAAAGTGAAGGATAACACTATTGTTTTACTAACTCTGGAAATATACAACTACATTTTCAACCCAGACGCTCATGGTGTCATCATTAAAACAATTACCATACAATCATTACCGGCAACTGAAGGGATTCAAATTACTGTTAAACTCCCCCCCTCATCTCAACAATAAAGTTTCATCGACTGACTGTTAAATTAAATAATTTATAGCATATATTAATCGTTATATAATCCAACATTTCTTCTCTTCATAACACCATCTAGATAAACATCTGAATGAAAACAAGGTGGAGAGGTTAAGCTCTTTGCCACGGTAGAAAATAAAGGCATCATTATTCTGATAGACTGAACAGGTTTTTCACTACACGGTAAGAAATGTGCTTGCTAATTAATCAAGCAAATTTCAATGTTAGGTGATCAAGCAAAAGCAGATATAAAATGCTTTGCAAACCCCTGACAATAATGATGTCTCTATAACTGTTAACTCGAGCCAGTTCTGCCCTGAAGCTGCTCTCACTGAACATGACACGATGAGGCCAGCAGGCCACAAAAAACGCTACTGCAAATGGTACCGAGGCCGAACAGACCCTTGTAATGAGAGCACAACGCACCAAGTAATCTCAACCATATGCCACACAATCACTAACCAACAGTATTAAATGCCACACTCTTTGATAAATGTTTTGTATATAGCGGTATGTATGGGTATAATGAAGGTCTAACGTACAAATAAAAACAAAACAGTTGGGGGTAGGGGGAGACAACAGGGAAGCTATGACTGTGGTTGATGCTGAAGAGACGGAGGTGTCTCTGGAGCTCCTGAGGCTCCTCCCACCACCTGTCTGTCAGAGATGAGGTCCAGCCCCTCATCCAATTGCTCCAGTTCACTTTGGTCCAGAAGCTCAAAGTCCTCTTCCTCAGTCGGAACTAGTGTGTCGTCAGGCATCTCCTCGCCGGTGCCGCTTTCTGTCGTAATCGCCTCATCCAGGTCGTCAGCCCCCGACGCCCCTATTGTAGTAATTGTAGTGTTAGCAGTGGTGGCGGTAGGTGGGGTGGAGCTCTCCAGAATGCCCGGTGGGGTTTCAGTCGGAAGGAACTCAGCTAGGGAGGGCTCCTCGCTGGCCTCACTGGAGCGCAGCAGTGCTGACAGAGTGTTTTGCACCACAGTGGAGATGGCTGTGCTCACTATCTCCTCGCTCAAGGCCTCCAAGGACTGTTGTATACCCTGGGCTACTGCAGCTTCCTTCTCGTCTCCCTCCTGCCTCCCCGATTCCTCCCCTGCACCTGGCGTGAGCAACACGCCCTCCTCGCCCCCAGGTGGTCGTCCATGTCCATTGAAGTGTGTGTTCACAAAGTGGAGCGGAGATGCTAGGTGCTGGATGAGGAGGCTGGCGGGGCTTAACGGTTCTCCCTCTGATTGAGCACCAGCCTGGGCTCCGTCAGCTTGGCCGGGACCTCGCAGAGGAAAGTGGAGCAGGTTGTGCTCGATGGATGGGAACTCCTCGACTGAGGGGAACTCGGGGAGATCCCGCAAGTAGGACTCCTCTGGGTCACTGTGTAAACTCTGCTGGTCCAGGTCTGTAGTAGAGAGGAGATAGCAAAAAAACTGAGTCAAGCATTTGAGCAAAATATAATGTACAGAATGAGAAGTTTTTGGTTGACTGCTGTAGCTACAAATATTGAATATACATTGCTCCATTTATTGAGCTGAACATCCTGAATTTACCCCGTTAAATAAGCACTGCTGATGCACAGAACCACTGGACAAACAACTGAGGCATACACGCTTCATTTCAGTTTTCAGCTGGCAGACCAGCACTGTGGCAGTAACATGATCCTCATCCAACAGTGCTCATAAATCAGCAACACCTCTATTGAGCATTTTGTCGTTCTATATTTTGAAATCCTTTGAATTTCCTCCTGAGCAAAAAAAAACTACTGTTAAATATGCATAAATTGACGTGCAATGACACTATGAGCGATGCTTTACCTTCAGAGACGTCAGTGAGTTGAGGAGTGGTGGCCCTGGACACTGAGAACCCTCCACTCTCCAAGATGGATGCCTCCTCGTCTGACAGCTCGGAGTCTGTGATGGCCATTGCCAGAGCTGTAGTCTTCACATCCACCTGACCCAACAAAACCACAACCTTATATCACTGCTAAAACACAACTGTATCTCTATCTTTCTCATTTTCGTCATAACTGCATTGATACACTGATTAATATTGACATGACGATTATTTATCACGATTATTCACTGATTCTGGGGACAAAATATTTTCATTGCTTTTTCATATTAAAATAAACAAAGCACTACTTTAACTTCCATGTTATGCTACATTCCTGCTAATGTACAAGTCCTTGATCAAAATCAGACTGGTCCTTTTTCACAGTGCATCTTATAAAAGCAAATGTAAATAAAAAACGTACCAAACCTTATTACCACAAATTGAATCAAAAGAGCACAGCTTTCACTTTAACGCTGACGATCATTCCTTTTAAATAACAAAGCTTTGCATCAAAACAAAACTCACAAATGAGGTGATTCTTCTTCCCCTGAATTTAGTGCATTTTGCAGAAGCAAAATATAAATAAAACTGTAATTCCCCCACCCAACTAAAAATAAATATGCCATCATGGAAGGTAACCAAATGAAAACTATTTATTGCACACATATCTTTGGCCCAATGGAATGTGACCGCATTGATTATTTCAGTCTGTCTTTGGGAGCTGGATGGATACCGTGACACGCCATACAGAGGTGCTGTAACGAATGCCTGAGTAGATGCTAGACAAGGACGGGGATTCAGTGAAGTAACATTGGCGACATTACTCTTCTTTGCCTTCATGCATTCATCGCATTGCAGATTTCTGTGTTTTCTCAGGTGGTGGAACAAGTTAGTTATGTGGCTGAGTCTTGTGCACTCCTTGCATAAAATCTGTTCTTGCTTAACCTCACTTGCCCTAAATCCAAAATACTTCAAGAGGGACTAACTCTTTGCCTTCTGCTCCAGACATTTGATTTTAGTTTTGCTCATCTGCAGCCACAACACTCGGTGAACTTTTCCACAGGCTGCATCTACAGTGTAAACACGCAGTGGCATGACAGCTCCCCAAAAGTGGAGGCTACCTGTTAGCTTAGGAGGTGCTTGATTTGATATACAGCAGTGTTCTTTGGGCAGGGCATACATTTTAAATGTCAACATTAAGATTAATATTCCATTAATTGTGCAGTCCTACTGGGGTAAACTAGTGGGATACACGTATACAAATTTTTTAAAGTTTAAACTGCAGGTCCGAGTTCATTCCATAGACATAGCATTGTGACTGAATACCTGACATGACAGCAGCAGTGTCAGTTACTGAATGGAAATGTGTACATCCTACAGTTACACTAATGGAATGTGGTAGTACTTGAAATATATATTGCCTGAAGCTATTTACTACCCCACACTGTAGAGCTCCATTTCCACTCCAGCCAAAAAAAAAAAAAACACCACATATACACTACTCCTCACACTACTACTGCATAACAGCCTACTATATGTGCCAGTAAATGTGGGTTGAGTTTTCAGGTGTGTCTCCATACCGTCGGGGCGAAACAGGACAGCTCCTCCTCACTCTCACTCTCTGTTTCAGCTCTTGGCTCGTCCCCCTCCTCCATCTCCTTCTTCACCTCTGTTAAAACACACACACACACCTTTAAAATCTCACCCCTGACGACAAAATACATGTCAGCAAATGACCGTAAGAGCTGTGACAAAGACAGAATGGCACTCTTTTTTACGCCACATCTTTAGAATGAGCAATAGTTTACAGATAAGTACAAGTGTAACATGCTGTTACACTGGGAGATATGAAAACTAGGTACAAATGTAACCAGGGCAACTTATAATCACACTTCCTTGTTATTCAATACTGTTCTATTTACACAATTGTGTAAAACATGGTGTTACAATCGGGTTGGGTATCAGTAAGAGAAAAAAGAAAGGTGATCTACATCAAGTAAAGCTCCTTCTTCGTCGCATGGTTAAGTCCGGTATTAATGTTACAAACACAATAGCGAAATAATAGCTGCAGGACTTTAATTTTATGTAGTGCACAAGTTAGGCCTGCATCTATGGCCTCAAGGCGTCACAGCAGCACTCACTCCTCTTGTCGTGCTTGCGGGGCTCAGTATCTCCCTTCATGCTGTAGTCCAGTTTCATTAGGATTGGCTCCAAGCCCGTGTACATCCTCTGGATCAGTTCATGGTACACCACCAGCGGCCACAGCAGCACGCTCAGGACTAAACAGGTGTACAGAGAAAAGATGACGCAAATGCCCACAGAGTGCATCCAAAAAAAAGGGGTAATGAGAATCAAGTTACACCTGCACCAACAGGATTCCTGATGTTTAATAATCATATAATGAGGGCATGCAAAACCTTAAGTTCAGTAATAAATAATTGCTGCTATCATCACTTTTTATCACACACCCTGTTTGTCAGGACAAGCACATTATCCAGTGTGAAGTCAGGACTTAGCACAACAGTTCCTTTGCATGAATTAGGCAAGAGGTGACTCACCAATAATGTAGGAGATCATGATTCCTGGTACATAATGACCAACCACAGCAAGTACAAAACAGCCACTGCACATCATCACACAGAACTGGGGAAACAGAACGGGAAAGAGGTATTAGGCTATTACATCTTTATGCTTCAAGGGGTACAAAATGAGGATGTGGAAACGTGTTATCTCTGCAGGTGTGTGGTGTGTTTGTGCATGATAGAAGAGAATGTCCAGCGACTGCAGCACCTGCTGAGATCTCTAGATTGCATCAGGCCTTGCAGCTTCTAATATTTATAATTTAATTTACAGTCAGTTTACAACAATTAACCATGAGTGTGACACTGTCGGTAATCCCTGTGAATTTCTTTTCTTGTGTTTAACTGGGCAGAGTCAAAGTGCCGTACCTTTCCATGATTCTGTCGTTTGTACTGCAGCATCTCCTGCAGGTACAGGCAGTAGGTCAGGTAGCTCTCGGCCAGGTGGTGGCTAAGCTCAGGAATACTGAGCAGACGCTGCTCCCCACTCATTGTGTCACTGTATGCAAAGAAAACACACACAAACACATACACAGGGAAAGTGTGACAAATGAATACTTGTATGAGCAAAAATCTGTACTTAAAGTTCTTCAGGCTGTACTTAAATGCTTGCAGTGTGATGTTAATATAATGCCAGTGGAGATGCATACAGATGAACACAAATACAACAGACTAGACTAGACTGGTAGCCTCAAATTATTTCTAATTACATGGTGTGATATGAAACTGAAATGCCATAAACATAAAAACAGACTTAACACTGTTGGAATTTATCAGATGCTCTTACTTTAAATTACTTCAGGATATGAAGCTACAAGAGAAGTGTTATGAAGAAAACTTTACTATAAGTGATCTGTTTATTATGTACACACTACAAACCTTTGTACAGGGTGAGCCTCTGCATGTTGAACTGCAGTAGGAGAAAAGCACACAATCAGCAGCAGATCATGAGAAAAAAGTTGTGTGTTTTAGCAAACAAGTTTTTCAAGATTAGAGCCTCAAGTGGTAAAAAGGTGTTTTGTTTTGTTTTTTTGTTTGAACAAATGTATCATTGTGCTTGTGAGCCTTAAGTTTTAAAAAAGTGTAGGTACTTTAGTTTAAAATCATCAATTCTAAACTGGTTTTGAATGGGAAAACCTTAACTTGACCGCGATGTCAGATTTGCATTAGGTATGCATTACACTGCTGATTTTAATTAGTTTAAGGTCTTTAGGTCAAATTTCTAGTCTTTCCTACCAACATTTAATATCTCGCAAATGACAGTATGATAGTAAACTTCCTTTGCCGAATATTCAAGAAGTATCGGTTATTGGCTGCTTCACATAAATGGCGTGGCCATGGAAACCCTTTCTGATTGATTTACAATTTTTTAAAAATCATAACTGTGAAAAATTTAATGTCTACTGGAAACTAAAACACCTACCAGGATGGTGTTAATGCCATATGTCCGAATTTTTGGGGAAGTAGGGTTATATGAGGAACTTATATATAGTCAGTATATTACATACAGTAGATGTCAGTCAGCATGCCCCCAGTTTGGAGATACAGGCTAGCCTCTGACAATGAAGCTATACAGTGTACTGCTGTAGTTGGGGACCAGCAAAAAAATAAAAACAAAAACTTAATTCATTTTAGCCACCTAAAAAAAAAAAATCAGTACCAGTTTAAGAATATGTCCGATTAAAAAAATATTCAGTGCTTTACCTTTCCATCAAACAGCCCATTCCAACGTGGAAGCAATCAACAGCTTCAGCTCCCCATCTATGATCTTGTCAAAGCCAGACTCCATAATGAAGCAATAACTCTAGTTTGCTGAACACAGAAGCTGCAGATCTACCACTGCCTCCTACAATTAGTTAGTTTGTGTTATTGTGTGACTTACGTGAATACAAATTAAGCCCTTTAAACACCAAAGTCACACAGACACACAAAAAAACAAGTGTCTGAGGCAGCGGTACACCAGCAGCTCCTGTGGAAAGTAATGATAATATACTTAATATGGTGTGCTCCTAAACTGCTAGTGATTTTTTGGTTGGACTCCAGCCTGCTTCTCCAAACTGGGGGCGTGCCGACTTACATCTACTGTATGTAATATATTGTCAATGGAAAATTGCCTCACACATCCCCACTTCAAAAAATCTGAGCTATCCCTTTAATGAAAATTGAATACATTATCTAAGGCTGATAAGCACACATAGTGTAAACACTGTCATGGCAGGCTTCTCCATCCCATGAAGGAACCGGGTTACACAAATATAGATTTTAATTGGCTCAGCGACAGTAAACATTTGCTTAGGCAATGAGTGACAAAGCCAGAGGACTAGATTCAAATTACATAAAGGCTTGGGCTTACCAGTAATCATGGGCAACTTGGGCTTCCATCTCTCCAGTAGCATCAGTCCCAGCAGGGACACACTCAACAGGAACAGAGGCCGCAGGGAGGTGGATGACAGGAGCCTGTGGAGACACACAGATAAACAGCCTACCAATTAGGTCATGTTCTACATATTAATATAATAAACATACATATAAAGGAAACTCGCTTCTAAATTAAACTTAACAAATACATCCACACAGCACCTCTGTTAGTGGGCTGTCACTGACAGCTGGCTAACAAGGCCTGGGCCACTGAGCATGACATGAGCGTTTGTTAGGATTTAACTGAACAAAAACTAGCGGCTGTAACAACTTAAAATAACTGTCGTTGTCTGTTTTGACAGCGCCATGATGTTTTTCCTGATAGTGTTTAATGTATGACGTCAAATTTGCCGTGCTGAAAATTAAGTTTGAACTGTCTTGCAGGCTACGTTAGCATTAGGCTAAAGACGTGGGATTAGCTAACTTATCTTGACATTCACTGATAATATCCTCGCTGCTAGCCAGCTAGCTAACTGTGTTCACTGCAGCCACGTAGAGCTGTCTAAACAAGATGAAGACGTGATTACAGACGGACTCGGACGGTTACCAGAATAATGTGTTGAGTGTGAGGGCGACAGAGATGCTGTACAACGGCCTCTCCCACACCAGCAGCCTCTGCACCCACAGCAGCAGGGTCTCATACTGCGATAGCCAACCCTGAAGACACTCCCGCAGACGGACTAACTCCGGGTTTCCGTCCCCGCAGACCTGCTCCGATGTCCCCGCGGGGAACAGAGCCTCCAGGCCGACCGAAGAGGAGGTAACCGAGGGGCGTCTTCTGGCCTCCTCTCCGCTCGCCATGTTTCCCCCACTTTGTTATGTTGTTTTGGATATCACGGGGTGTGTGGAAAGATCAGCGTCAAGGGTGACGGACTTAAAGAAAAAATGACGCTTCCGGGTAGGACTTTCAAAATAAAATAGCCTATACCATAGACATATACATATGTCGTATATTATGTCTATGGCCTATACAACATACTCAAAGTATCAAAGAGGAAATGATGTGATTGAGGTTTTTTAAAGACTAAAATCGCAATCATGGAACGAGCAACGTAAAACTTCCAGAAAAGGTTGTGTTTGTGTGACTTTGGAGTTAAAAGCATATGTGGAAAGAAATTAATAGAGTGTGAAAATAAAAACTGAAGGCAGATGTTTTGGTAAAAGATAATGCAGTTTTTTTTAACCTGTGCAGAATTTTCAGACTCTAACACAACATCTGTACAGCTTTTTGTTTGTTTGCTTGTTTTTGTTTAGACAAATAACTTCATATTTAATATAATAATTAGCAACATTTCAGTTAAAATTGACGGAGGTTTTATGCCCGGTTCGAATAATTTACTTTGAAGGTAATTACAATTTCCGGCCTTATTCTTGATTTTTTCTGGCAAATTGACGTACCAATGACACAGATGGGCGGACGGATCACAAGGCCCGTCACGGACGAGAAAAAAATATGTATAGTCACGTGTTTCC
>JAPZEB010000017.1:11038949-11054587 GCA_029783705.1 Chaetodon striatus
GTGTCTCTTTGTAGTTGTTTTTTTGTCTCCTTGTGGTTGTTTTGTGTTGTTTTCTAGTAATGTAGGGCTCTTTGAAGTAAGTTTGTGCCTTCTGTGGTAATTTTGTGTCTCTTCATAGCCATTTTGTGCCTCCTTGTGGTTGTTTAGTGTCTATTTGGGGTAATTTTGTGTCATTTTTGTTGTTTTGTGTCTCTTTGTAGTCACTTTGTGTCTCCTTGTGGTTGATTTGAGTCATTTTCTAGTTGTTTATGTCTCTCTGAGGGAATTTTGTGTCTTTTTGTCATTATTTGTGTTTGTTTTGAGTCTCGCTCTGGGGTTATTTTGTATTGTTTTTGTCATCTTGTGTCTCTTTGTAGTCATTTTGTGATTGCTACGTGTTAATTTGACATTTTGCAAGTGAAGACCAAAGGAGCCCCTGACCCTTTGGGACACTGCCCAGTGGGCAGGGTGGCGTCCTTGATTTATCAAGGCCTGTATAGAGGGTACAATTTCTCCAGCTATGTCAGAAATTAAATGGCATTAATTCCTTGTCTATATAGAGTAAGTGTCAAGGCTGCAAACAATAAAGGGCTTCGCAAGACTTAACGTACAGAACTGTTGGCTGTATGATTTAAATGATGATTCTTTCAGGTTTCACACTGCTGTCAACACAGACAATAATCAACAAATGTCACAAAGAAATGCATCCTTTATTAGTTCTTGGTTTTTCTACAGATTTGTACAATATTTGCATTTTACACCATGTACAAAATTAAAGGTGCTTCAAAGTGTATCAAATTCAGATGCTCAGAGCACTTTGTCAAAGGTTCAATTACAAAGTAAATGTCCTAGGGACCATGTAGAACTCTGTACATAAAAAGAAAATTAATTCTTTACATTTTCCTCTGGTGTTGAAAAAAAGATACACTTGACAATGCTGTAAGAATGGAGTGAAGTGTCCTATTGCAGTGAAAATGGAGCCAGATGTGCAAATTCCAGACTGCATCAACAAAGAAACACTGCTGTTAACCTGTGACATGTTATATTCAATATGTTCACTTCAAAAACACCAACCAGAAACCAATTAGAAACTGCGCGAATCCCTACCAGCCCATCCTATTTATACAGACCTTCTTCTCCTTGGAGAATGGGAAACGTAAAGATTAATCTCTTAAATTTGGCTAAAACATCCCCCTGTTACAGAGAATTAGCTTAGATGTTCTGTGACATCCCATTGCCACATAGAATCTGACAAATATTGACTCGAACAAGCAAACAAGACAAAGGTTTTAAGCTATAAATGACCAGAATATGAGGAGTTGATGTTTGCGATTTCTGTGTGGCCAATGACCTTTAACTGAGGTATGAGACAGTGGCTACCTTCAAACTGTCTATTTCCTTTCTTTGATGCTTTCTCCTGAATATAGGGGAAAGATGACAAAGACAGGAGAGTACTTGTTTCATAAACAGTAACAAAAACCATCTGGTGTAAAAAGTCAGTGCTTGCTGCATGTGTACAGTGTTTCCCACAGGATTGTTGGAGACAGAACCCTCTAGAGGGGTCCAGGGGCATGCTCCCCCCGCAGAACATTTTGTATATATTTGATTTAAAGGCATCAATCTGGTGAATTCTGAGAGCCAAGTTATGATGGCAGAATATGCCTAGATTTGGCCAATTCAAGTTCTGGAATTTGTTATTTACGTGACAACGCCTGAACGCAACACAGGCTCTGCTCCAATTGAGCTTTGCCAGCAGCATGTTTGACTGTGAGTGACACTGACATAACAATAACTATGTCAGGTAACAAACTGCGTCGGGTTCTGCAGTCGGCCGCGCTCTAGTGTGCTCACCTGTGTGTGTGCACGCGTCTGTTTGTGTGTGTGACCCATTTCTGATGTAAAGCTCGTTATGCATAAATGAAAAATAAATGGTAACACTAAGCAAATATGGAGAAGGCAAAATTAAGTAGACAAAGCAAACTGGTTTAGTCCCTTCTTCTCTGAGAGCCCTATCATAAAAAAACATGTCAAACTTAACTTGCTGTAAAACCTCCACACACTTTCATCAACTTGCCACGTAGCAACAGCTTTAATATTACAGCTGTAATATAATAACTCAAAACACACTCATCAGAAAGGCCCAACATCACCACCTGACACGTCTGAACTTTCAATGATAAATGTGGGGAGCAAAACAATTTGGTTGCAGCCAAGAAAAACAAACTACTTTCAAATTCATTGTGATACTCTGCATTTAAAACAAGCTGCAGAGCTTTAAGTGAACACTATGGCATTTTAACTATGGCAAATATATTCTGCAGTGCTGAGCTTTAAGTGGATTTCAAACCTCTCATCCTGTCTGTGCCTACCTACTCATGTCTGCACCTGTATGCTAGATCTGGAAAAGTAAACAAAAACATGACTTGCAGTAGTGGATGAGTCATGAACATAATGCTGGTTTTATTTCCAGAGTCCATCACGACAGGTGGACAGAAGAGTTTGCTGGTCACTAACCGGGCATGAGCAGAGCTTGAGCTTTGTCTACAGGTAACATAGACTCTGGATGGCAGGGTCCCAACTGTACAGGGGGAAACACCCCTAGGCGAGAGTTCAGGCTTGGTTCCGCCCCTCCGAGGAGGCTGGAGGGCAGCCATGGTGCATGATGCTGATGGTCATCAAGGGGACCGTGAGTGAAGAGTGTTGAGGTGTTTCGAAGCCCGCACTGAAGAGGAGGGAGGGATGCAAGACAGCCAGGACAGATGAAGGACACAGGAGACCAGGTATGGGGAGCTTCCATATCAGAATCAGTTTCAGGATGTATATGACCCATGGAGGCAAGGAGGGAACCCCAGAGACACAATATTGATGACTGTGAGGGGGCCGATGGGGTACTTTGTCCGTGATCCTGGTCGATTCCAAGTGCATCAGTCTGACGGTTCAGACTCTTGTTGGCCAGAACACAACAGGGGGAGCGCGGGGCAGCAGGAGGAGATTCTGCGTTTAGGTCAGAGGTCTGAAGATGGGCCGGGCTAATCTCAGTTGAGGGTGGAAGCAGGGACTGGCCACTTCTGGAGAGACTGAGCTGGTGCAACACAGCGCTAGTGGCAATGAGGCCAGCCACGCTGGTCAGATAGACCAGGCCGAGCATACAGGATACCTGAGAATAAAATGAGGATAAATTTAATGTGTTTACAATATCAATACCTAATTCCTTTTTCCTTTTGATCATATTGTTGTCCAGTGTTTGCATGGTCTTATCAGTGTTTCCCCATATGTATTTAGCAGTGCACCCCCAGGTTAGAGTGCTCCTATCGATCAGCCACTGCTCATTATCACCAAACATTCATTCTAATTTGTTTGAAGGGCAATCAGAAGAGCCAATCGGATGATGCAAAACACTTGAGACAATACGTACCCACTAAAAAAGCTTCACTGGTTTAGCTGTTCTGACAAACTGTAGCTCATACTGCACAATCACTGTTTATGGTTTACTGTTAACCTGACATCCTGTTCACTTGCCTGACCCATGTTCAGACTCTCTCCTCGATTGCCACAAACACTCGGCACTGAATGCTTCTGTAGAGGCTGTAATACACAGCGATTCTAACAGCGTACAGGGGATGGGAAACATTTTGTTAAACATAATTTGACCCCCCTTGTGTAAGCAGACATACTAAATGTCTTCCAGCAGCGCAAGATAAAACTCAAACACTTCAGCACCGCTAGGGGAAACACTGCTTTAATTACAAAAGGAAAAAAAACATTCCAAGCATACAAACAGCCTCTCAGCTCTAGTTAACTAAAAGTCCTGTCTTACCTTGGTAAAGTGCTGGTAGATTGCTGTGAGGGCTTGACTCCATGCTGAGTGCTCCAGTAGCACACAGAGGTCTGTGTAGGTGAACCAGCCGCGTTTCATCCCCTGCCGCTCTGCAATGCTGGCGAGACACAATCAGAAACACTCTTTTTACAAGGTGGTCATGCCACTACAGTGCTGTTAAAAGTACTATCTCTACTTTTTTTGTTATGTTTTACAACACTGAATCATCATGATCAGACTCTTCAAAGTCAAAATTAATGTCCATTTTTAGGGCTAATATTTCTCCAAGACTATTTTATTGTAATGTGTAGTGTAAGCTTTACATAGCGGATTACCAACCTGGTTTCTAGTTGACTTAGTATATCAAACAAGTCATTTGGCTCTGTGTAAAGGCTCCACTCCTGGAAGATATGACACAGGGGTTGGGACAAAGAACTTGAACCAAACACACATATAAGCACACGTAACACGCAAATGCACACACACTTACAATGGCATTCAAGAAGTTCATCTCCAGGTTATTGACAGTTTTGACGTCCAACTTCCCAGCTGCTCCCCACTCATCGTTGAAAACCTCTTCCTCCTCTCCTTCATCGTACAGGTACTTGCTTGCAACCATCTAATTTAATGTGGGAGATCGGTGCATATGTCAATGCAATATTACTGTACTCACAGCCTGGGAACAAGAGTATCAAACTGCATTCTGAAATGAGCAGCGACCATGCTAGAAATAACACTGACACATATGGAATGACCTATGAACCCAACACACATACCATGGAGATCAGGAAGAGGTCGGAAGAGGAGATCTTTTGGAGGTATTCAGGGTTTCTATGTCGGAGCCTTTCTATGTAAACTAGAGCCAGCATCATGGCACATGGAGAGATGCATGCCTCCCTATAGGAAAAAATAGATTAGTTTCAGATGTGAGACTGGCAACACATGTAATTCCTACAAGAAAGATCAACCTATGCATGCATAGAGTACAGACCTGGAAACATGAGCTGCATACTTCTTCTGAAGCTTTCGTATTGGGCTTGGGGCAGACTTCTGGAAGATTTCAACGGCAATATCTGGAATCACAGAAAGTAAAAACACAAAAGTGAACCTGTGTGCAATATCTATATCAGTATATTACTTAAGTCTGTGCATGTAAGATCCAAGTTACATACAGGCACAATTTTGAAGTTGTCCCCAAAATGAGTTAAGTAACTCTGGAGCCTGACATGGACTGAGCATGTCAGAAAAATAAACTTGCACATCCAGTTCTTCCTCATGAGGGTGCGTCTGAGAGGAGCTCAGTTGGTTGCTAACCTAGTTTTAAAACTAATATTTAACTTACCTGTAACAGGGCAGGAGAGGGCATCTAAGGAAACATCTTTATCCAGGCCATAATACAGTCGCTTCCTCACTCGTTCAGTCAACTTCTGGTGTCCAGGAAGAAACTGTAAAAACAGTTACATGCACGTTAGCTAGCTAGATTAGCTTAATAATATAAACTGTAGTTGCAGTTGTGCAGGTGTTGTTATTAGTTTCGTTGTAAAGCAGCAATACGTACAACAATGTGCTCAGCACTAATTTCACTCATACACAAAGTTACAACCTCTTCTATCAGCACTACATGAGTTTGTTGTTTACAGCAAGTGTCACCCGTACAGCTGTAAGTATGTTAACAAAGCTCACGCGAGGCCCGTAGCCCGTCACCAGAGTGAGCGCAAAATGACAGCAGCTAACAATGTGCTAGCATTAGGAGCTAGCATTACATGACGTTCTTTTTATCATAACTTTGTATTTTCCAACAACTTTCTGTTTAGATTGACATAGAAACATTACTTAATGTCCACTGTCTATGTGGTAGCTAGGTTATATAACTAGTCAGCACATTCAGATACGGAACACAATGTTAACTTAACCAGCTAACATAGACGTCAGCTAGCTTTGCTAATGCGCCTAGCGTTAGCCACCATAGTTTGCCGACCAAGCGTGGTCGTAACTTAACAACATACCGTAAACTCCTGGAAGTCCGAAAACTGAAATGTCTTTTCGTTGAATAAAGCGTCGAAATCCATGTCAACTATAGATTAAACATTAGTCCGCCGAATGATGAAGAGACGACTGTCTGGCCTGGCCCCCTTGCGACTGACAGGGAGAGCTAAACAACACGCCCTGACCTGGGACAGTTCTCTGGAGGAAGCTTGCTGCTGACTGCTGCATTACTGCCATCTTGTGGAGTTAGTTAGCTCCTGCAAGGTTAGGTTTTAACCCACACTGTATTTTTGTTACCAAAGATAACCATACATTCATTACTGTCTTTGAAATAGAGCTATTACTTCACACAGAAAACAATAAGATGGCATCAAACTGAAAGGTGGGACTATTTGTGATAGCTGTCAGTATCATAAGTAAATTTAAACGGGTGGTTCAGATTTTTTTAAGTGTTTTTTTTAAGTACTTATCCATAATTAGCACTTAAGTCACCTAGAAATGTACTTTGGTCACCTAAAGTCAAAATCGGAAATCACTCTCTGACAGAAAGGTGAAGCAGTAAGAATGCTCTCAATATAGGATACACTTAAACTGATGTTAGTTTTTTGAAGTGGGACTCTTTTTAGGTGCCCAAAATACATTGTTAATGGACAAGGACCCCATACAACCCCAGTTCAAAAAATCTAGACTGTGCCTTTAACATGCTTTTATTAAAAGTCAGTTGGAACTGGTGATGACTTCAAACCAGAACACATGGGAAAAAAACCCTTTTATTTTTCATATTTACAAGACAAAACAGAATATTTACAAAATGTAGTAATCATGAACAATACCTTTTGTGAGGTAGATATAAAATGAATTGATTCCAAATTCTTGATTCAGAAATTGTGTATATAACTATTTGTATATAACATTACATGAGAATAACAGTGGGTATTATTACTGCCTGGGGTATTTTATTTGATGGTATATCTTTTTTGTTTTAAGGAACATACTTTAACTTTTTAGTGCAATAAAAGCAGATCTTACTCATAACTTGGCTCCATGTACTAAGTCAAAATGTTTGGCAATCACAGGCAGAATTGTATTGTATCACTTTACATGTAAATAAGTCAGTCTACATGAAAAATAAAATAAATGATTGCCAGTTCAGACTGTAACATTAGATGTATTCATTAACCCGTGATGAAAACTGAGCAGACACAATAATCAAATAAGCAGCACACCCTGCTTTACCTTAGTGATCAAAAGTGTACAGAGGTTTACACACTGAAAAAGTATCACTTTAAATAACAGCAAAAGTCAGACACAGACTTCAAAAAATTAAAAAAAAACAAAACAAAGCTGAATAAAATCCCTGACAGCTTTTATACTAACCCATTGTAATTCATATGATATTATGTAGTGGACAACAGAGTCATAAGCCCCTAAAACAAGATGCAGTGTTGAGGCTAGAGTGTTTGTTTCTCTCTCACTTCTTGCAGCTCTTCTGTTTATGTCTTTAAATAATTTTTTAGGGTCATAGAATATTTTTTTAAAAATGCTTGTTTTTGGAGACAGCACAAAAAGTCAATTTTTAATGTGAAAAATAAAGACAACTTTTAAAAAGTGGCAGGAGTGCTTTTAAAAACAATATCCTCAGGTGCTAAAAACACTCAGCGTAACACGTGGTTGAAGGCATGTCATAACATGCACTACTTTTCATTCTTTAATTTCATAATAAAAGGTTTTATATTTAAAAAAAAAAAAGCCAATGTCTGTTTTTATGATGTGGTAATAATCCAATCTTTTTGCTCCGTACCTGCCACATCTACAACTAAAACCACAGGGTATAAAAACAAATGTCTTTTGGTTCACCACAGATTGTTTACGCCTCCTCACTTTTGTTAAAGGCACCTTCCCTTTTCTCCATGACCTGCCATCACACATTCAGTTTGACTACACTAAAAAACAACGTAGAGTTCTCTTTTAAAACTTAATGAAACAAATAAAAGATACATTCAGTTGCCTAGTGTCCCGAAGAGGTTGATGGCGGCTGCAGTTTCTCTTACTTGCTGTCTTTAGCTTCTGTGTCTGACGATGAATCGGAGTCCTGGGCCTGCTGCTGCTTCATCCACATGTCTGCATACAAGCCTCCCTTGTCTAGCAATTCCTCATGCCTTGGATGGAGAGAAAATGAGTCACTTCGAGTTAAATGAAAACAGGGACTGTCAGTATGCCATTCAGGACAACAGGTCACACTTACCGTCCTCTCTCTGCAATCCGGCCATCACTGATAACTAGAATCTGGTCTGCCCCGATTATGGTGGACAACCTTTTATATAAAACAAGAGATTCACAGAACTCATTCGATAAAAACACTGAAACAAAGGAAAAAGAGAAAAGAAACATACAGCACATGCATGTCTTACCTGTGAGCTACAACAACTGTCGTACGGTTGGCGCAGACTTTAGCCAGTGAGGCCTGGATGTTGCGTTCTGTCTGTGTGTCCAGTGCAGATGTGGCCTGTGGAGACACATTATTTGTTACAACTGGAAATAACAGCAATAAAAACGTGGTTTTATTTTCCAAAGCTTCAATTATATTCAATGTTGATCGATGAATATTGTGATGGTTTCTGTCTTGTCCACTCATGTGTAACTGCTCCTTTCTGTAATCTCACCTCATCCAGCAGGATGATCTGTGGTGCTTTGAGGATTGTTCTGGCAATAGCCACCCTTTGCTTCTCTCCTCCACTCAGCTTCAGACCTCTTTCACCCACCTGAGTATCATATCCTGCCAGAGAGAAATACAGGTGGGTGGTAGAAAAAGTTATAGAAGATATTACAGTTGCTCTGTTGCACCCAGACAAACAAACCACTCAACCACAATATATTTGATGCATCAGTTAAAGGAAATCAAATGTATTTACTACTGAATTAGTGGAACTTTGTTAGTGGCTTTTCTTAGACGACCCTCTGAGGTCCACCAGTGGGTCACAGCCCACCCGTTTAGGTTACCTTCAGCAAAGGTCATGATCTTGTCATGTATGTCAGCAGCCACAGCAGCCTCCTCCACCTCCTGGTCAGTAGCGGAGATGCGGCCGTAGCGGATGTTATCCCGGATGGTGTCGTTGAAGAGCACAGTGTCCTGGGGCACCACGCCGATATGAGCTCGCAGGGACGTCTGCTTCACCTGAGGAAAGACAGTGAAGACACAGTAATTAGTAGCTTTAAGTGTGTCTGTGACATAGTTGCATACAGCTTTATTACAGACATTATATGTGATATCACTGCTCTGGGTAATCCCAAGAGCAACATAACAAGGGGATAATTTATGCTTACTGCAGTCTGATGACTTCATTTGCACATGAAAGGTACACTGCCTTTTAATGCATATGTAAGCTTACCATTTAATGCTGTTGGTGCAATATTTAAAGATCCTTATATGTCACTGATATCTGTTTATATTGAAAGCTTATAATGTTAATTGAACTAATGCATCACAACTCAGATTGTATTATTTTTTCTATATTCATTATAATGTGTTCCTCTTCAGTATATACACACTGTGTAAATATGTACTATGCTTTTATGACTTTATGCTCAATTGAACCTGGAGTTATGTTTCTATGTACTCGTACTGCTGAGCATTTACTTTAGATATATCCTGCCCATCGATGCTGATGCAGCCCCCCTGAACGTCATAGAAACGGAAGAGGAGTCGCATAATGGTGCTCTTCCCTGAGCCTGATGGTCCCACCTGGGGAGATTAAGAGGAGATTACAGCACAGTCCAAACAGAGCGCAGGCACTTCAACTGTATGAGTAAGTAGATGAATTTTGAATGGAAGTTGTTGCTTACCAGGGCAACCGTCTGTCCAGGAAGTACAGTGAAGGAAACATCCTTGAGAATCTCCTTGCTGTAAAACAGTGGGGACATTTAAGAAGTGATGCTTGGAAAATAAAACACACTCATCTACACGTAGGCTTAAACAGGCGATCAAATCAAATGTGAACCCACCCATTTGTGTAGCTGAAGTAAACATTCTCAAACTCCACTTTTCCCTCTCTGTAGAGAAGACTCCCTGCATTTACTTCATCTTTCACCTGCGCGAGAGAACAAACAGAAAAGATTAAAAGTGGATCATAATACAGAGCTTTCAGTGAGAACACAAACATCAACTAGTTTCAAAAGTACCTCTTCGTCCTCTTCAAAAAGTTTGAACATGCTTTCCATGTCAATGAAAGAGTTCTGGATCATTCTGCAGTAAAAATAAAAATAGAATCAACAGTTAACAACAATAACAAGCGTAACCATGAAGCACAGGTAAGAGCCTTTAAAGCAGACTGATCTTTTTATGCATTTGAAGCAGCTTCTGCCTCTTTTTACCTGTAGTAGGTTCCAAACCAGTTGAGGGGGGTGTACAACTGGATGATGTAGGTACCAAAGAGAACAAAGTCTCCAACCTAGGATGAGAGGATTTTTTATCAATGTCAGACTAAAAGGGAGAGTTCAAACTAGCTTTGTTATTCTTCACAGTTTGATCAGGAAAACATACAATTTATGAAGACATCATTTTAGAGCTGATTATATATAATTTGGACTAATAATGACTTCATGAAACAGCACTTTTGGTATCATAAAAGCATGTTAGTGTGATCAGTACCTGAAACTTTCCTTCAGTCACAAAATAGGCACAGAGGAGAGAGCCGGCCAGCAGGCCTGATCCAATGATGACGTTCTGTGTTTGGTTGAGAAAAGCCAGGGATGCCTGGGTCTTCCACTCTGACACCTAAAACCAGGAGGAGAGAAGCATCAGATGCATGCCCGCACAGGCTAGGTAAATTATCTCATAATAAACACATTTTATAGGCTACCAATTCAATGTGAAATTAGCCTGTACACCTTGTTCTCAAACGTATCACTCAGTGGTCTGCATCTGATTTGTCTTCAAGGTCAGACGTCCACAATGATCGGTGATAACAAAATACCATTAATCAACCCATTTATAACTTTTGAGCAACATAGGGTACATTCAAGTTCAACACAGGCTCGAGAGTCAAAATAGTGGGAGAAACTTTGTTTGGCTGCAATCAGTTGCACAAGCCGAAGCACAATAAGTTGCAATGAATTAATGTCACATCTCTTGTGTGTGGGCCAGCACGAAACCGAGGCAGACATGACTCGACACGATAGTAATTTTTTTTCTGACTCAGACAAAGTCATTAACACTAGTTGTAAAAATTGTACTTGAGAAAACAAGACATTTTGTATCTGCGATTTAGGAGCTAATAGGGAATTCTTGGGTGTAACGTTAAGCTGTGAACTTGATAGCAACAGTACAAAACACTCTCCAGGAATTAATGTCGCCATGTCAAGGACAGGGAAATAAGCCACATGAAAAGCACATCTGGAGACAGGATGACTGTGAATGATCTCCAGCTACACTGTATATTCAATGTCACTAGGTCTGGTATGACTTCACACTGGGCCTTGACAAGGTCCTTGGTCCTGGCTTTGAGAAGCCCTCCTCTACACAAACACCATATTCAGTCTTCTACAATGACTACAGAAGAATTCATATGTGTGTGTTACAGTCATATTTTCTTATTATCTTCGTTTTGAAAGGAAACCTGCAATAAATATTCATATTTCCTGGAGGGTTTGACCATCTGTTTCCTAAAAGAATCTTGCACAACTTGGCACTGACAGCAGTCTTGAATGCGGTGATGCCCAGACACAGACAAGATTGATTAATGTTTTTAGTAAATGATCCAAGCAGTGAATAATAATTATAATCTATAGACAATGTGTCTCAAGAGTTGTTTTACCTGCTATCACAAAAATATCAGCATTATGTCACAATCTAACATGATGCTAAGTAATTCTAATTTGGCTTTATGTAGATCAAAATGGACACTGGTCTGAATACCTCTGACTTACCTGATATTTTAAGATGGCATCCTCAAAACGGCTGACCTCATAGCTCTCTGCATTGTAGTATTTTACCTATTGAATGGAGAGAATAAGGAGAAAAATAGTGAAACAAAATTTGACATTTTGGAAAAATTGAACTTTTAAATGAACCAAAATGCAGGTAAACTAAAAATATTTGATGTACCGTCTCAAAGTTTAACAAGGAGTCCACAGCCTTGGACTTGGCGTTGTTGTCCTGCTGATTCATGTCTCGTCTGTACTTGGTTCTCCATTCAGTGATAATGATGGTCAGAGCTGGTGGAAATATGAACAGGCAAAAAAGGAATCTTTAGGGTAAATCTGAATGTTTATATGGCGTATGTTCAACTAAACTAATCATGTTGTTAAAGCGTATAGAATTCTGGATAGCTATGGTGGCTACTTACTGAGGTACAGGGTCATGCAGACGAATACAATGAGGCCGAACCAGGCGTTGAAATAAGTGATGAAGTAGATGATAGAAATGACAATATCAGCAATGGTTGGGAAGATGCTGAACACTATGTAGCTAGTGGGGAAAATAAACAAAAAATGAGTCAATTTTCTCTTTAAATTCACATACAATTTCAGAGAAAAATATAGGTCCAGAGAAAAACAGTGTCAATCCAGTGCCATCTTACCTGAGCAGGCTGTTAATGGAGGAGGTGCCGCGGTCGATGCTTCTCAGCACATCGCCGGTTTTGCGGCCCAGATGCCAGCGCAGGGAGAGGGAGTGCAAGTGGGCGAACAGACGCACTTGAACCACACGGTTGGTGAACTGCTGCACCCGGATCCACAGGAAGGAGCGCATGTTGCTGACAAAACCTGAGGCACCTGGGAAGAGGAGGTGATAATTGTAAAAGTGACAAACAAACCTTATCACTAATAGGCCTGTTATGATAATTAAGATATCGCCTTATCATAATACATGTGGACATGATGTGGATCATTTTCCTGACCTCTCAGTATCTGACCAAATGCCTCTCCCTCTGGTCCTGAGTTATGTCAGTAAGTAATGGCCAGAAAAGTGTTTTTGCAGGATATTAAGATGTCAAAGTAAAGCTGACCTTTGACCTTTTGGATATAAAATGTCATCACTTTGTCATTTTATCCTAATAGACATTTGTGTGAAGTTTTGTCACAATTTGGATATGAATCCCTTACTTATGGCCAAAAACATGTTTTTTGAGGTCACAGTGACCTTGACCTATGACCACCAAAATCCAATCGGTTCATCCTAGTGGACGTTAGTGCCAAATTTAAGGAAAATTCCCCCCAGGCCTTGATGAGATATCGTCTTCATGAGAATGACACAGATGCAAGGTCACAGTGACCTTGACCTCTAACCTTTGAGTGCCATCAGTTCATTGTTTATTCCACGTAGACATTTGTGCCAAATTTGAAGAAATTCCCTCATGTTCTTGAGATATTATGTTTATGAGAATGAGACAGACAAGATCACAGTGACTTTGACCTTTGACTTTTAAGCACAAAAAATCTAATTAGTTTATTGTTGATTCTATGTAGATGTTTGTGCCAAATTTGAAGAAATTCCCTCGTGTTCTTGGGTTATCATTTTCATGAGAATGAGACGGACAAGATTGCAGAGACTTTGACTATTGAGCACAATAAATCTAATCAGGTCATTGTTGATTCCATGTAGACGTTTGTGCCAAATTTGAAGAAATTCCCTCTTGTTCTTGAGTTATCATGTTCATGAGATGGACAAGATCACAGTGACTTTGACCTTGTGACTTTTCAGCACAAAAAAATCTAATTAGTTTATTGTTGATTCTATGTAGATGTTTGTGCCAAATTTGAAGAAATGACCTCACTATCACACTGTTTATATCATAATTATATCAGTGGCATTAAATGGTCTTAAAATGACAACAATGTTGTTTCCGTCAATAATTTCTGGAACCTTGTGTCATCCGACAAAAGCAGTTATCACGACAGGCCTAATCACTACCTCTAAGTGAAATGTGATAAGAATCAGAAAACCCATGTGCAATATGACTTGTAGTGTATTTGAGTTGGTCCTACCTGCACCGCCACCCTGCATGAACTTGAGCAGGACATAAATACACACTGTAGTAGCCAGAGTGCGCCATTTGCTGCCATCAGTCAGTTCATTCACTGAAAGAGGGACAAAGGTAAATGAAAACAGTCAGACTCTACAGGTATTTGGCTGAAAGATAAGGTTGATAAACATACATGAGACAAGTAAAATTGGGAAGGTGCTTTATATTCCTCTCTCTGGCCCTACAGAACCACTAAGCTATCGGGAAAAAATTTCTAAATTTTCTCCCATCTCACAGAAACTCAGTGAATCTGTCTACAGGCCACTGGGTGTATGTTTAACATTATTTTTTGGCATGTTTTCATTTGGCTCTGAGGGTTTTTAGACCTGTGGCTCAAACAGAATTTATAAAACAACACTGTTAGCTTGAGGCAGAAATGTCGTTATAAAAAAATACCATTTAACTTAAAAAGCAGCTTTGAAATAAATGAAAACTTGAGGGTTAGATCTATCGCTCACCAATATTCTTGTAGTAAATGGGTACAAAGACGTTTATAGCTCTCTCAACTCCTAGCAGCATCAAACAGAACAGGACCAGTAGCTGGAGGAGGATGTTGCCCCGAGGCCACATGTAGGGAACAAGCACGCGGACTTTCTTCCTGAAACCCTGCCAGGTAGACTGGTTCCCCTCTGTTCTGCCCAACAGGCTCTGAGACAGAGAAACACATCAAATACGCAACACAGCAGCATATAGTGTGTGACAGCGGAACAGAGGTCATGTTTGAGATGTGAAATTTTGTTGCCAAACAAGTGTCACAGGGAAGCTTGCAAATGCTAGTTGTGCGTCACTACCTGTCCACTGTTCTCTACATCCCGCTCATCTTCGTTTATCAGAAGCATGTATGGTCTCCGTGGCAACCCTGGAGCTTTGAGACCAATGAAGAAGAGCAGCCCGGTGCCAATGTAGCGAATCAGCCAAAGGGCAAACTGCACCTAAGGGGTTCATAGGCAATAAAAAACAGATCAACATGGATGCCGTATTGCAGTTAATCAGTATGTGATAACAGAGAGATGTCAGTTTAATGCTCATAATGCAGCTGTGTATGAGAACATGACTATACTGATGACTGCATTAGATGAGTCATTTATAATACAATGTGCCAGCCTTCGAGTAACTCACACATATCATCATGCAAGTTACTATTATAAGTAATAAAATATTTATTCTAGGCTCATTTTGTAAGGGGGACTTAAGGCTGCAATAGCTGCTTCCAAGTTTGCAATTTCTGACAAAGAAAAATTGCAGTATAAACTTCAAACTGAACAAAAAAAATGTTGGAAGCAAACAAACAAACAAACAAACAAACAAAAACAAGAGAACAAAAAAAATGGGTATATGACAAACAGGTTGGATATGGCACACATTTCTGTGCAATAAATACATTTACATATGTCCATACACACACACACACACACACACACACATGGATATACATGTATTTATTCATACATTCACACTCACACACTGTATATATGTATGTGTATGCACGCCCAAGTGTAAATCCCAATTACAGGTGGTGGTCAGATATTCAGTGACATCATTCATCTAAAACAGGAGGGGGCAGGCTGGTAACTAACTCTCTAATACATTTTGATAATGTAGTTATAACTTTACAGAATCTAAAATCCACCTTCTTCCATCCATGTCCTCCATACTCCTCACTTCTCTTAAACATATCTTCCGTATTTCTTGCTATGTGAGTCACTTTTTCTCTGAGTTTTACTTCCTGAACCATACTTTTCCATTTTATTAAAACTGAAGGTTTGTTTTTCTCCCCTACCCTTATGTTATCTGCTTTAGTGCTGTGATCTTCAAGATTGTTAAAAGATCATTTT
>JAPZEB010000017.1:11064253-11074820 GCA_029783705.1 Chaetodon striatus
AGCCTGCTTCTCCAAACAGGGGGTGTACTGACTGTCATTTGCTGTATATGATACACTGATGACTGAAGGAATTCTGAAGATTATGTTGTTGAAAACATTTTGGTAGGATTGGGATTTGCTTTATTAAAGAAGCAGGATTATCCTGACTCACTAATCCACCTTACCAGGAATTTACAACAATTACACTGGAATGTCATTCGGACTAGATAAGTGTGGTCAGATGGTGTCAAAGTGAGGGAAGATGATCAAAACCGAGGGGGCTGAACTACCAGAAGGCAGCATTGCAGATGTTCAGGATAGCTACAAATACCTTGGGGTCTCGCAGGCAAATGGGAACCATGAGGAGGCTGCAAGGAAGTCAGCCACAGCCAAATACCTACCAAGAGTAAGGCAAGTCCTGAGAAGTCGGCTGAATGGAAAGAACGAGGTCTGAGCCATCAACACATACGCCCTGCAAGTCATAGGATACCCCCCTCATATAATGAGCTGGCCAAAGGAGGAGGTAGAGGCCACTGATACCAATGCATTGAGGGTTTCATCCCAAGTCCAGCACCTTGAGACTGTACACTAAGCGGAGGGAGGAGGGCCGAGGACTGATAAGCATCAGAGGCACTGTCCAGGATGATCGAGGAATACATCAGGAAGATGGCCCCATAAGAAGTTCTGCAAAGTGAATACCTCAGGCAGCAGAAACCCAATGATAAGTAGGGAGGATGAACCATCGTGGAAGGACAAGCCCCTGCACGGCATGCACCACCGACAGATTGAAGAAGTGGCTGAAATCAAGGAATCCTACACAGAAGCACTAATCATGGCAGCACAAGAACGGGCACTTAGAAGCAGGGGTCTACCACACCAGACAGGGCCCCAGGTACAGGCTGTGCAAACATGCTCCTGAGACAGTTCAGCACATGGTGTACATTGAAGTCCCAAGGTCAGAATGGGCGACACCTGAGGTGGTTGAGAATGCTGAGCCAAGATCCTGTGGGACTTCCAGATCCTGACTGACAAACTGGTGATGGCCAACGAACAACAACACACTGTGTTGATAGACAAACAACAGAAGAAGGCAGTGGTGATAGATGTAGCAATTCCAAACAACAGCAACATCAGGAAGAAGGAACACAAGGAGCTCGAAAAATACCAAAGGCTGAAAGAGGGAGGAGCACTTATTATCTGGATTTGGTAATCTTGAAAAGTTTCTATCTAGATTAGGGTGATCCAATCCAATGCTACTTTGAAGAACAGATACTAAAGTAAGGTGGATTAGCTGATCCTGGATCGCAAAATATGGGCTTTCTAAGTGATCCATATGTGGAAATCTCATGTTTTGCTTTCCAGGATCAGCTGATTCATCTTACACGTGTACTAGTTTTCAAAGCACCCATAGATTGGATCATCACGATCCAGATCCAAAGTTATCAAGATGATTAAAGCCAGATAACCAGTGCACTGAATTATTACATATCACAATGTAGGCTACTAGCAATGTCAAGAACAAGTAGAACAGCCAGCATGAAGTGTTTTTAGATGCAACTGTTTAATTAACCATTAATTAAATGTTTTTTTAAATAGTTTAATTAGTTAATATAGAATGAGCATATAATTTTGTTATAGATTGATACTATTTTACATGGGTGTATTTACATGTGGCAACTGCACTGCCTGCACTGTCTATATTTACGCCCCTGATTTGGGAATTATTTTATGGGGGCAATATCCTTTAGGTAGCTTCACCCTGAGTCGACCCCTCTGCTGGAATCAGAAGATCCTGATTTTTTTTGGATGAAAGATATCCCAATCTTACTGAAAAGTTCTGAACAATGCACAGTGAAGGTTTGACTGAGATCAAAAACAAGACTAGAGTAGGTGATCTAATCCGATTTCAGAATCCAATTTTTCTTTTGTACAACCTATTTGCGAGATCCAATAGCTGAAATCTGATCAGATTATTTCTGAACACCTGGGCCCAGGATCTGATGCAGGTTTGCACATTCAAATCATCAACACTTACTCCCAAGCACATACCCTTGCCATGAGACACACACTTAGTGTGATTTATCCCTAACAACTCTGAATAATGGAGTATGAAGTGAGATGTATTAAATGAACTGGAAGTGCCTCTGTGATCCCCAACCTAAGAAAGATTAGTAGGAGGAGGAGGAGGAGGAGGAGAAGGAGGCACCTTCCTGCATGAGTGACTCCGCAACCGGGCTGACTTCCACATAGGCTTCCCGGGGACGCCGCCATGGAGCAGAGTGTCAACTTTAAAAGAGCATCTCTTTCCTCTGGGCTGGAGGGTGACGGATAATGCTTTTGTGCATTATGGAGAGGAGAAGGCCATCCATCATGGCTATGTGTGTGTGCACAGCATGTGCATGTGCTGATTGTATGCAGGTAGCGTTGCTCTCCTCAAGGCTGTAGTGTGGTTATGGAAGGGAAGGATGGGGGGGGGGAGGCCTTCTGGGTAGATGCAAGGCAGGCAGAGCATCTGGAGACAAGGACTCTCACTGGTGTCAAGCAGGGGCGGGCTATTTACTTGGTTGGGGGTCATGGGAATACTGGAAGCATCTTCTTGCTGATGAAGAACTGATGCTCCTTGACACAGTGCAATGCCAGCAGTGGTGTGTGTTTTGTGTCAGAGGCTACCTTCTCAACACCAGATGTTGTCATGCAGATTGCAGCTGATTGCTGGGAAGGAAGGAGACACTATAATGAAATAAGAAACATGCACACATATCTCTTTAGTATGCCTACACAAACAGAATATATCATTTCATATTCATAAGTGTCTTAATGGAAGTTTTTTTGACAGTGTCACCAGTCAGAACTCAGCAGGGGACACGCCTGTGCAGCAGGAAGGCTCACATTCACTCCGACTCGTTTGCAGGGAAAATATCAGGTAAAAAAAAAGTCACATTTTGGACACAAATGGCTGGAAAATACAGGTGAAAAGCAGTGCAGAAGTGAATTTATATGCGCATAATTTGCAAAAGCTTTTGTATTTTCACTTCTATATAAATCTGGGAGGCAGTCCACTCAATACAGAGGCGCCTGAGTACAGAAGCACTTCTCGTTTTTGGCAGGGTGCCGAGAGAGCGAGATGCTATAGTTTGACCTGCTGAACTCGCTCTTTTTAGCATGCCATGCTCCGTGGGCTAACGTACAACATCCCATGCTAATGCTGTTGCAGCCGCTCTTGTTTCCATAACAACTTAAGGTGAAGGAGACAGGCCCGCTAACCAGAAAATGCATTGCAGCCTGGGTGGGAGGACACTTGGGAGCTAAACCTGAGCATGCACACAAACAGTTGGTGTAAAACAAGCACACAGAGCAGGTCCACACATGCAGGTAAAAATACAAACATCTATGCAGTTGAAGTTGTGATTTTACACAACCACGTTGTTTTCCCTCCCTGTGTGTGTTCAGGGGAGGGGGCAGGTGGTGTGTGCTCCCCTGGTTCCATCCTCTGAGGGTTATTACTGTTACAAATAATCCCATGATTACGCCAAGTCAAAACAGTTTCAAAAATAAAGACGGGATATTGATTTGATATTTGCAGCAGTATTTGTTCGGTTGCTTGTTTGTTGTTCTTCCCAGTGTATATATGGAAACTGCAGCCTTGTGTCTTTGTGTGTGGCCTTGGTCATGGGAGGAAGGCCTTTTGTGTAGCTTGCTTATTCTACTACGATGTGTTTACTTGACTCCCTGCTTGTGCCCCAGTGGCCTGATGCTGTTATGTCTCCAAGGGCCCAAACTGTAGCTTGAGAGGGACTGATAAGCAAATTGAGCAGGCCCCTTTCCTCCCTGCTCTGTTTGCTTAATGCAGAACGATTGTTTCATTTCTGTGCAGTGTATTTTCTCTTTTTTACTGCTCTCTCTCCTTCCTCACTAAATCACTGTGCATTTTGTGAATATTTCTGCATATGAGCGCTACAGCTTGGTGGTTTCAAGCATGTGCAGCTAGGCAGCAATTATAATGTAGTTTGCGGGATACAGAAATCCATGCATACATACTATGCTAGCCAACCACACACCACAGTCTGAAATAAATATGAACAAATAGCAAACAAATTGGCATTATTATTACTACAGATTCCAGTGTTCAGCTGTACTGCTGTGTTGTGTGTGTTTGTGTTCAAGTGGTGTTGCCATACCCCAGTAGAGGCTGTTGCCCGACTGCTATGCATGGGTACAATGAACATCAAATGCTGTACTGTCTCCATTTTATACTTTTTAAATGTGTAAAACTAGAATGTAATATGAATATTATGTAGGCAATATCAGTGTGATACTATTTGTAAAGTGTTTGTGTGTCATAAAGATATCATTGTATCAATATGACATGTCATAAAAATGTCATACTATATGTCATATAAACAAGTTATTAAAAATAATTGTATAAAATTCCATAAAAGTAATATTTTTTATATTATACATCTAAAAAAGCTATTTAAAAAGTCAAAGTCATAGCATGTCACAAAAATGTTCAAAAAAGTCAGAATACATGTCATAAAATTTAGTCGTAGTATGTCATAAAATTGATAAAGATTTTAGGTAAAATATGCCATAAAAATGACAAAGATCATAGTATAATATACCATAACAAATCATAGAAAAGTCGTAGTATCACATGTCATAAAAATGACATATATGTCATAAAAATCTTTTTAAAAAGTCATTAAAAAAAGTCTTGGTATAGTTTGTCATAAATTACATAACAAGCCATAGTATGTCATAAAAATCTTAAAAAAAAAAAAGTCATGGTATTATATGTCATAAAAAGTAATTAAAAATGCATAGTATAATATGTCATAAAAAAAATTACAAAAAACATCATAGTATAGTATGTCATAAAAAATGTCATTTATGTCGGAAAAGTGTAATTAAAAGTTTTAGTACAGTATGTCATATAATTCATGAAGTCACAGTATAATCGATCATAAATAATAAAAAATGTAATTGTATTATATGTCATAAAAATTAAATTAAAAATTCATAAATAAATTAATAAATAAATTAAAAAGTGGGCCATAAAAATGTAATGTATGTCATAAAAAATGTTATTAAAAAGTCATTTTTTGTATAGTATGTCACAAAATTCATAAAAAGTCATAATATAGTATGTCATTAAACATTATGTCAATAAAAGTCAATCACATAATGGCTCTCTAAAATGGCACTCAGTCATCAAAACCTTGAGAACCCCTGATCCAAGATTTTTTGTTTCAAAAGGCTCTAAAATGTTGTGTTTAGCTGTTGGGTTTCCAAAAATCACTCCCGGGGGAAATCCTCCCAAAGCCCCCCCGGGGTGTTGGCTTGTAGAATGGTTTTCCAGTGATTACAGCCCTGCTGCACAACTGTAAGATTCACCTCTGTGATATAATTATTCAGATGAAAAACAGCACTGCACAGAAAAATGAGAGAAACGCGCAGAGATAAATCTCCAAAACACCTACTGCAAATGTCCCATGAATCTACCGCCATGACATCACTCAGCATAAGTGTGTGTTGTTATGAAGAAGTGTTTGTGTGTGTGTGTGGTGAGATAGAGGCAAAGAGAGAGGGACTGCTAAGTTGGCGGTTTGAATGATGTTTAACTGGAGCTCAGCACAGTCGAATGAGGCTGTAAATCCGCTTTCTCCTGGGTGCAGTTACTCAGAGCGCCACGCTACACAACTATCACAGAGAGACGGATGCCACCACACGAACACACGAACACTATTTCTGCCTCCTACAAGGCAGAAAATATAACCCGCACCATCAACAGCAACCCACTCAAAGGATTGAGGATGTACACAGAGCACAAGAGCTCCATCCCACATTAACCAAACACAGAGATCTCTCCTCTTGAGGCTTCACATCCACACAGGCCTCACTGGCACATAATCTCCCTCCACCACAACACTTTTCCACACAGCTTATGATCTAATCATGAAAACAGAGTAAAGAGGGAAACAACAAAACAAGATAGTTTCAAGGCATAATGGAAATCAGCCTTGTGTATAAGTAATTGATGGAAATTATGTATCTATTATATGTCTAAATGTATGATTCATTTATCACAGCAAGTAGCATCAAAGTGAAGTGCCTTTTAAAGGGATAGTTCAGATTTTTGAACTGAGGTTGTATGGAGTACTTATGCCTACACAATATATTACACACAGTAGATGTCAGTCGGCACGCCTCCAGTTTGGAGAAGCAGGCTGGAATCTGACATGCAGGCTATGCAATCTACTGCTGTGGAAGAATCAGCAACAAAACACATTTTAGCCACCTAAAAAAACCCTCCCACTTCAAAAAATAAGTATGACTTAAGGTGTACTTTATATTGAGAGTATTTTCACTGCTTTACCTTTCTGTTAGAGCGTGACTTCCAATGGGAAATGAAGCCTTTATATTGCTCTCTTCAAAACCAGACCCCATTGAGAAAAACACTGATTTAAGATTGCTGAACACAGGAGCTGCTGGTCTATTACTGCCTTAATCAGTTTATTAGTTTGTGTTATTGTGTGACTTCGGCATTTAAAAGGGTTAGGTCAGATTCACCAAAGTCACTTATTAGGACAAATTAATTAACTGATCAGGGCAGTGATAGACCAGCAGCTCCTGTGTTCAGCAAATTAAAATTAATGTTTTTCTCAGTGGAGTCTGGTGGCTTTGACAAGAGCATATAACAGCTTTTTTTACGGTCAAAAATCACTCTCCAACGCTAAGGTAAAGCAGTGAAAACACTATCGATACAGCGTAAATGTAAACTTTTTTTTAGGTGGCTAAAATACATTTTGTTGCCGGCCTCCATCCACAGCAGTACATTGCTTAGCTCCACTAACATTTACTGTGCGTTATAACTATCCAATACAACCCCACTTTGAAAAAAGTCTGAACTATCCTTTTCGGGGTAGAAAACATTCCATGCTTTTACACTGCACCTTTATATTTACTGCTGCATTTCATACAGCAGCGTCCAACTTCATCAAAAGGGATATGTGGCAGGCGTTCTTACAAAGCCGCTTCGTAAACACACGTCACTTGTGGAGCTAATTTGATTCAGATGAGGAGATTTATGTGCAGAGCCAAGGAGACTCGGGAGGTTGTTTTTTTGAAGGGTAGAATCGTCAATTATTTTGGAACAGATGGGTCTCAAAGTGCAATTGAATTTGATTATCGCCTCGATGGAATACATAATGAAAGAGCCCTAATTTGTAGAGAAAGTTATGAGAAGGCCGTTTCAATTACTCCACAAACTAAACTGGCCTCACACAAAAGACTCGGGCATTCAGATGATTTTCTATTTCTTATTTTCTTTCTTTCTTCCCCCTTTAATGACAGCGAGAGGGACTCATGATGAGCACAGCTGTTTATTTCTGAAATCTGCCCCAGCTGCATTCTTGAAAGCGCGACGCTTTTTGTCATTGTTAATTGATTACCACTTTTCATGAAATACAACTTTGTTTTTCGCTCTATTATCGACACGCTTGCTCAAATAATAACAGGCCTGGCGACTCAGCTCTGTTGAAATCATTTGACAGATTCGGAGTAAAGAATTGTCTAAAGCTTCAGCATCGAACAGAATATTACAGGAGCGTTAAGATGTTTTTGTCCAAGATTCCTGACAACCTGTCAAGGATGATTGCTCCACTAACAGCTTTCCTTTACTTAACTTGTGATTGGCAGACATATTTTTAGCTTTTTTTCACTCTCAGGTTCAAGAGTTCACACTGATTAAGGTTTCACAAAAGTTATCTGATCTGTTTTTAGAATTAGGTTGTGTTAAAACTTTTCATCAATTTTTCCTTCATCTTTAAAGTAACAACACACTGATCACTCTTAATACAATTTTAAAAACTTGATTACTGATGGGTGGACTGGATGTGTCTTTTCCTGAACACTTGACTGTGATGGAAAACATCATGAGGTCAAGGAAAGATGTGAAGGAGAATTCACAACTGCAGTCCTAAAAGAAAGTGACTGCACTTATAGTGAGGTACCTTATTATGCAACAGAGGATGTTATTGACGTGGTTCACCTTATATGTTGCTGCTGCAAGGAACTGTGGGACGGCATTATCTCCTTTCCTTTCATAAAGGATGGTCCAGTGTATGCTATGCTAAAGGAGATAAGAAAGGAAACACATTTCCTAAGCCTTTACAGAATTCGACCAGCTCTTATCATGGCTGCCAGTTAGATGCTTACAGGCCATTTCACTGAGTTGGGAAAAAATATTCAACTGCAGTCAGGTTGTTAGGAAGGTTTACGACATAACTTCCTGTCCCATATTAAAGGGTAACTCGACACTCTTACCCATAAAAGTCTTCAAGTGATGGGGAGTACTATTGCACATGTTACCAGACCTCTGTGGCTCACTGCTCAGCTCTGTGAGAGTCTTGAGATTTCATTAGCCGCATAACACACCTTAATCTGTGACAGAACTGCTGAAGTTGCATTATGGGTACTGTAGGCGCCAGGTGTTGCACTCATTCTCATTCCCAGGGCTTCAAATTTGGCAGATAGGTCCGTAGCCTTCGGTGTCTGATACTGATGTCCAAGACACCCTTACATCTGTTTAAGTTTTTTAACAAACTCTGATGTAAACCCATGGGTGGCAGTATTAGACGTTAAGAACAGCTGACGTGGTACAAAGAGCAAGAAAGTCTGCGTAGGGAGGAAGTCTGGTGGATTGATGAGTCAAATAAACACAGGACTTTTACCCAGGAGACTGCTCGTCGTGTTCTGTGTGAAACCAAAACTATGTAACGTACTTAAAGATATACTTTAAGATAGACTCATACAGAAGTAATCCCTCTCAGTCATCACCCAAGACCCACTCTAAGTGTGTGGCAGTGCATTTGTCTGCAGAGGATTGTCTTATTTTCTTCTTATTTTGCTGTGTTTGGGACATTAATAGCAACATGGTCTCACTCTGGTGTCATCAAATAGCGGCACTTGGTCACTAAACTTCTGATGTCTATATTGTTATCGTTACACGTTTTTGTATACGGTGGCATCTGGGGGTAACACGGCGGGGCATCAACAGGAGTTCAGGGAGCAGAAGTCTGAGTAGGGCAGGCAGACGGGGTGGTGGATGGATCCAACAACCACTAACTTTCACCCAGGAGGCCAGTGTTTGCTTCCCCTGTGTTTGTAAAGCCAAACTCTGTTCTTTTTTCCTTAATCCAACCACATGTGTGTGTTGGTTAAACCTAACCATGTGCATTGAAGGAAAAAAAACTTGGGGTGTTGTACTGACGTAGTGCATTTATTTTAAAAGAGACTGTATGCAAACTGTATATTTCCTGTGAAAACAGAAATGTATTTTGAAACAGACAAGTTGTGCACGGTTGTGCAGTGTAGATACATTTAAAAACTACCAAAGACCATAAACAGCATATTTCAGGTGGTGATGCATTACATGACAATGTACCTGAAATCCTGTTGGTGACAGGACTTTGTTACTGCTAAAATGAAATATATTGATGTAACACATTACATGACCCCCAACACTGGTGGCAACTAGGTGCCAGACCGTGAGCAGCAGGCATCCAAGAGTCACAGCACTGAAAAAACTCAAACATAGTGAGGCAAAACACCAAACCAGAGTGAATGGGGTCAGCTTTTACTTTCACTCTGGCTGGGAAGCATGTTTACAAACTATCTATCTACTATTACTAAGTAACTATCCTGCATAGTATACCTTTAACATCATGTAACATATGTCATGTAACATTTTAGGTATTTAGGCATTTTAGGTAAAGTGAATTTCCAGCACAGAGAGTTTATTTTGAAGTGCTGTCTCCTGCTGTAGACTAAAAGGTGGATTTATATTGTGCATCAGCTCCATGCAGAGCCTATGCCGTAGCTTATGCATGTGGCCTACATTATTTTGAGTATTCATATTTGTATGGTGGTGTCATTCTGCAGTTACACCTCCATAACACAATGGTAGTGGGGTTTCTGTGAAGTGCTATAAAGTTAAATTGGTTCAAAACACACATTAAACATAGCTTAATCAGCTCCATTATAACTTGCAGGATTCACAGACAAAGCATTTGTCTTTTGCTAGACACATTTTCCCCACAAATACAACATGCTAATGTTATAAGCTTGAGCCTATGGCTTTTTACATTGTATAAATTAGCCTAGCGACTAGCAGAGATTTTCCTCTACTCTTATGAAGCCAGGGTAAATCACAAACAGGACTTAAAATGCTTTTTTGTCTTCACAATTTATTGTCTCTTATCTGTGACATAAAAGTAAATAAAAGCTTAGTTTCCACTGAGGGAAAATAGACAGGAGGTCTGCGTCACTACAATGTGGAGTTACATTTCTGGGGAGATGCAGGTCAGGCTATGGTGTAGGGTATGGCGTCGATTTGACTGGTCTACATGACTGTGAGTCAACTGCCTTCATAAAGGGTTGTGTTTGTATTATAATACTGATTCTGAACTTCAGAAATCTTGCCCCTGACAAAAACCCCACTCAAAATTATAATTAGGACAAAAATTAAAAACCAAACTAACACTAAAACTAATAAAACCTAAAATAAAACTGCACATTTTTAAATAAT
>JAPZEB010000017.1:11100752-11114854 GCA_029783705.1 Chaetodon striatus
CACACTCCATCTCCCGCTCTGTTTTCTTGCGCATGTGTGAGCTATGGTGTGTGTTACCAAGTGTCTCACTCACTCTATAACTCATAGGAGGGGAGAGCACACGCAAAGTGAAATGTATGATTTTCTCTCTGCCCTTAACATCTATTTAAGTGTGCATACATCACAGAGAAAGTGAAACAACACACTAACGATTTGCTCATTAAAACACACGGCATGTGTGCACAGACAGACACATGTTAAGCAGGCCGCCGTTGGAATGTGAAGTGGGAGAAAGCGCTGTGTTATTAGGAGCAGATGGGTCAACCCTGGTGTGCTGTGGAGTTTACGCGGAGGTTTGGGTCACGTTTCAACCAAAGGTCCAGATTTATCATGTGAATAAACTGTGCTAGCCTCAGTTTCTCTTTGTATAACCATCGCAAAGTGTCATTAACAACACATGTTTACACAGTGACTTGTTTTTGTCACATTTCACTGCACACTTTTTTTTCTTTTTTTTGCAGCTACAGATATATGACCCTGGCTTCTTTTTCTTAGTTAACTGAAATTAATTACTGAGATTTGGAGTGAATTTGAAAGCATACTAAAGAGTAATGTCAGTATGGATAGTGTGGATTTAATTTTCTCATGCTTCTGTGTTTAAGTCACTGATGGGAACAACAACTTTTGAAATCAGTCGACTACTTAGCAAGAGCGCTTCACTGAAACAGGCTGCAATGTAATCACTTGGGGGCAATTATGCACCATCAATTTACATCCACTAAAAGTGCTTGTTTTTTACACTGACAGACTCAGATTCTTATTATAAGTGTCTGACAACATTATAAAAAGGAACCTAGAGACATAGACCTTTAGTTAAAGAGTAAGATCCTTTTTGTTTAACCAGAAACAGCCCCGAAATTGCCATCGGCAAACCCACCAGACTCCCCTTAAATAAATATTAATTTTATCGTCGTAAAGCACACTTCATTTTAAGTCAACAGAAACAAAATAACACTCATGAGAGTTGCTTCTCCACTTTTCCAACTATCACCAACTCTAGTTTTGTTGAAATTAACCCTTTATTCACCAAGTTAGATGTGATAATATGCTGGCTCTGTGCACGCTTAAATCGCTGTCTATTCTAGTGTGATGTGTTTGGCAATGGCGATTTCAGGGGTGTTTCTGGTTAAATACAGAAGGATCTTAGGCCCAGTTAAAAGTTTTTCCATCTGTGTGACTGTAAGGTTCCGCTTTTGTCCACACAACACAAATATTGTCATCCCCCATGCATCAAATTCCAGTACAGTCCATAACATGGCAGTAAAGCCAGCAGCAGCCGCCTCACCGCAATAAAGTTAGTTTGAAGTTGGATATTCGGCAGGCATTCACTCCAGACCCAGTGGCATCTACTAGCTTCACTTTCAGCCAAGAAAACAAACACTTTTAGTGGATGTAGCTGTCGCAGTGCAGCCCTGTCGCTGAATACTGGACCAGTTTCAGAAATTGTTTCATTAGTCACTTAGACACAAAAACATAACAAAATAGGGTCCAGGTTGGAAAGTACTGAGGTTACCCTTTAAATTTGATTCCGCTTTGTTAGGTTTTCCTGACATGTCTCATTAAAAGTCTATCCAAACAACTCTGAGGCTTAAAAGCCTGAAGATCTCTATGTGAGACAGAGCTCATCAGTTGGAAAAGAAACACATAAAAAGTCACATGAACACACTTTACTCTGCTGGCTGGCTATTAGTGACAATACTAGAGCCTCCTACTGGTCTTTCTGCACGACAACCATTATCATTTAAAGACTATGAAAGGCACTAAGGGCAACAAACGCGGCATGATACACAATTGATCCGCTTAAAGGAACTTCCTGTGGAAATGAGCGCGACGGCGCCCCAGCTGGAGAAATGGCAGACATGAAAGGGCTGGCCGCAGCTGGCGACGGCTCCTGACATTAACCCAGCGTTAATGTCATGTCCTTTATGCTTGTCATTAACTACCTAATGAGACTCTTATCGCTGCCGGCCCACCGGGAAGGTACAGGCGAGGAAAGCGACCCTCTTCCTCAAACCTCTATTCCTGAAGAGATTTTAATGCACCATCTCTTGTTCCCCTTCTTTTCCTCTTCTCTTTTGTTTTTGCCTTTTTATTCCAGCGTAACCTTTCAGTCCTCCACTTAAGTCGTGGGACCAGGTGTTAAAATAAACCGACGGTCTATACATTACATGGGTGTCTGCATGCTCCCATGTGTGCGTACAGCTAAACACACATGAACACAAAACACACGGTCTAGTCCATTAAGATTCCACCCAGCTGCTGAGCACTCTATGCTTTCAAAGGTCAGGCCTTGTCACAGTGTAAATGTGCTGACCTTTCCAGGGTGTGACAGGAGTGTCGGGGGCAATGGGAATGGGACCGACTGCGTTTGTGTGGGTGTGTATGTTTATGTGAGACAGAGAGAGGATGTGTGTGAACGTATGTGACCTGCCTACCTTGCCCCGAGCCCTGCCCTTGATGTGTGTGAGGACTCTGCTACAGAACTGCACGAGCAGGCCCGTGTGTGCACAGGCGGGCCTATCGTACATGCGCAACAGAGGGCCTTGCAATGCAGGAAAAGTCCCTCTGCAGCGGAGTGTTGTCTTACATAATGTGCCGACTGCTGCAGGTGATGATGCAAGTCATCGTCATGCACGGGATGAGACACCAACACTTAGAACTGGACCCAGGGGAACTGCTGGCATAGATAATGGAAGTGCACACGTACAAATACGCACGGCAGCTGAGCATGCATACACATGTGCTGGCAAAAACACACATAGACATACACACGGCTTATTTTTCAACGCACAAAAAACACACATATACACGGAGTGGAAAGGCCTCTCTGCATAAAAGACATTGCTCTCTCCAAAAGAATCTGACTCAGCAATATGTCAGAGAAGAGAAAAAAAAACTTCAATTATGTAGAAAGCTTTTCTGTAAATCTCTGCTTGGCAGTCCTAGCCACACACACACACACCTACTCACACACACACACCCAGATGAATGGATGCCCATGCACGCACACTCACACACACACATTCACCCAAAAGATAAAAACATGATGGGAAAGATAAGTAGCGATTGTTTGATATTCTGTTGGGTAGGTTTAAGTGCTCAGATCAAGGTTCATCCACACACACAGACACACACACCCACACACACACTGAAGCTTTCCTTGAGGATAGGATGCTATGACAGTGACATAAAGAGCTTATATACACAGCCACGGTAAGTATAGGACCAAACTTTGAGAAATCTGTCATCATTTTAAAGTGAGCTCTACCATATTTACGGAGGTTTTGAACGAACCAGAGAGCCAGTGTGAGGCTGTCACACCTGAGATTTACATTACAGGTGTGTATGTGCATGTGTGAGCTACAATTCAGTGCTCCTAAAAGTGAAATGATCCTTCCCGGAAAGAGGTGATATTTTGCATTTTTCTCTTACAGATCAGTCTCTAAAATTTCCTTCCTGAGCTCATAAATTTTTCATTTTTGGAGCACGTACACTAGAATAAAAAATTTACTGTTGAGGCTGTGTGTGTGTGTGTGCCTGTGTGTGTGTGTGTGTGAGGCAGCTGCGCATCAACAGGGGGAAACAGAAGGAGTCAGGACCAACAGCAGTGAGCATGGAAAAGAGGTGCGAGTGATGAGTAACGGAGGAGGAGGGGAAGGAGAGGAAAGGAGAGGAGGCATGGTAACGAAAAAAAGAACAAAAACATTTGCGGACCCACGCACTGAGGCCTCAGGGTGGGAAAAGAAAGAACTGCAACCATGTGTAGGAATGATGACAGAGACCTTATTCTGCCTCACTGTGGGAGCTGCTGCTATTTTCAAACTACAAGATTTGGGGTAAAAAAAAATAAATCCATTTAATTTCCTAAATCATATAAATGAGAACAAATTCAAAAGAGGGCTTAGCTGAAGACAGCCTAGAAAGAAGTGAATAGTTTGAGTGTAAGAGGAAGTGAATGATTTACAGGATGTCAGCAGGAGTTAGCTATTCTTGCTGAGTTTTAGAGGCCTGTGAACAATGTGTTACCCTCAACAGCAGTTTTCTGTCACACATTTCCCTAAAACCCTCTACACCATCTGATAAGAGTCCCCCCTCTGCAAAGTGGTAATCCCTGACCGAAGGGTTCTTTTTTTTGTTCAAGCGGAAAGCTCAAGGGCTGAAAAATGAAGCCAATGCGGAAATGCCAAAAACTGCAGTTCCTTGAAAAGCCACTGGAGGCTGGATCCAGATGTGAATCAGTCCCCATAAGACCCCCATGTTAAAATGCCAAACTTTACAGCAGAAGTCAACATGTTTACAGCCTGGTACAAAAATGGTTTTGACCTTTATAGCTAATTTCCCTGCTAACTTACTAGTCTAAATATTATCAAAGCTTAATGTTATATAATTAAGGTCGTGGGCACTTTGAGTGACAGGTCAGTGCCATGCATTGACAAGCCACTACCACAGCAACAACATTAATTACTGTAGGCAGCAAGGGTGTAAGTTTCATTTCAACATCGGGAGGTACACATATCAATCAAGGGATTCCCTGCCAGAAAGTTATAAACACTTAATTTCCTGCATTCTGGTAAATTTTTAAGCACTAATTTGTGGCTTTTCAGCATTAATTTGTGGTGTATATGTCTTTCATTTTGTCAAATAAAAGTCTTCTGCTACTTTCACGCTTGTGTTTTTCATTTTCTTAACGCTGAGGGGGATGTGTCCCCTGCACACCCTCTGAAATCTACACTTAGGCAAAACCATAGCTATCACTACTCCAGCGTGTTCCCAGTTCATCAGAGTAAATTGTAATGTTTTGGTCACCTAAAAAGTCAGTACAACACCACAAACTGACATTTTTTTCATTCAAGAACACACACACGTGGTTATGTTAAGCCAAATCACACTTTGTTGGGTTTAGGCAACAAAAGCATGCAGTTGTGGCTTTACACTTTCATGTGAAGCAAACACTGGCCTTCCGGGTGTCACATCTGGCTCCAAAAATCCAAACTGGCAATGACCAAAATCACAGCTGTAGATGCACTGTGCTAACTAGGGCTGGGTAATGGAACTCAGTATGTTCGATCCTGTTTGTGCTGGTGTGCCGGTGCGTGCTGAGATTCGATCAAAACATTTAGAATTATGGCTACCATTATACTACACGCCACATCATCTATATTATTAAATGAAGTACTCTATTGGTATCAGTATGGCTTTAAGGGTACTGGTATTGGCACTGGTGTTGTAATATTTCAAAGGATACCCAGCCATACGGCTAACCACAATAGCAGCTAGCATCAGGGTTAGCTCCACCCTCTAGTCAAAATATGGTCTATACAGGTTTATACAGTCTATAGTTTTGTCAGTTTGTTGCCATCTTTTGGGGTTTCTGGTCATTGTTGTCCCATTTCTACTCTTTCTACATCAGTCAAACAGTAAAAGCAAAGTAATTTCCTGTGTGGTACAGAGTAAAAAAGTGACCAGATACCAGGTGTTTGCTTTTATGGGTTACATGTAAATTAAAGCACACCTGTGTTCTATTGTTCACTTACAGAGATCATTGCGTCATCACTTGATTTTTTCTCTACATCTTTGTGGCTTTATATCTTTGATTATTACTCTGTCCGCACAAGTAGTAAAGGCGATCATGGTGATATGCACCTCTAAATATTTAATCTCTCTTCAACTAGAGAGCAGTGCACTTCATCAGCACTTGTACAAGCACACAAACACACATGCTGACACAAACATATCAGCGCAATAAAAACTTATTTAGTCGACAGAGTGCACATGTGCACTTCTCTGTTTCTGTGGTGTGTTTTGTGTGACTGTGCATGTGCTGAGCTTGTTGCACTATACAGCCCAGTCATCCTGTTCAGGCACAGAGGGAGTGGTAAATAGTGAGAGCCCATATGTGTGCTTGTGCCGGTGAATGTGTTTCTGCAGCAGTACCTCACATCTGGATAACAGACCATGCTGGAAAGTGAACAAACCAACGCTCTCTCTCTCTCTCTGGGGACGCATTCCTTCAAACCGAACCCTGTCCACTCCCCGCTGATGCAAACACTTGTTGTAACTAACTCAGATTTTCCAGGTGAAACAACCGCAGAAACTAAAGCACAACCTTCCAGGGTCAAGCTTTCACTTTCTCTTTCTCTGTGTCTCCTTTCACCTTTGGCAGGCTCTAATGACTCTCATGCGTATCTAATGTGGGCCTCACTTTTCTGGTGAGCCACCTTTCCTCAAGGTCCATTCACTTCTGGTTAGATCAGTTCATTACAGTGCGGGGGAAAATAATTCAGCTTGGAATCGTGCGGGCAGCAAATTATCATATAGAAAGTGCTTCCCTGTCATACAGCAGAGCGTCCTACCTGGAAGGTCGCAGCCCAGTATCTCCACTCTCATCCCGATTCCTGCTGGAGACCACCTCTCTGGATACAGCCTGATGTACTGGGACACTATCTCGTCAAAATGACGCAGCTCTGGGGTGTCATAGTGTGTGTTCCCCTCAAAAATCTATCCAAAATACACAAACACAAATGTCATCTTGATGGTTTGTACTTGCAAAAGCATCATTTTCCCATCTATTTTGCTTCCTCACCCACCTTGGGCAGGCTCGTCTTGCTGTCCATGATGAAATTCCACTCTTTTCCATTCAGGCTGTGTGCCACTTTATACTTTCTGACAAACGCACGGTTATCTGTGGTGGCACCGCTTCCTGCGTCTCCTCCCCGCGCTCCCTGAGTAATCACTCCACGCACTGTCTTTGGCACACCGAGGTCCACCTGTAGGGATTAGATTGAGATGAATGCATGGTCATTAACACAAAACAACACATTATGTTTTATTGCAAGCTCTGCTTCTTGTTGTAGCTTGTTTGCCTCTTTCAGTTCGAATGACACTTTATGGAAGCCAGAGTCTGAGGTACTACTTGTTATATATGTAGAAATGATCTTTATTGAGAGGGTAACAGCAACTTTTTAGTTGATTTTTTCAGACCATAACTGACACTAGAGTACCAACATCTAGATGTTTATTATGTAAATTAATGTTTTTAAAATCCAACTCTTGACATGTATGATAACATTCCGACTATGTATGCTATTATGTTGCTGAATAATTGCCAGAAGGTTGCAGGTGTGTACTGTAGCTTATACAAATCAATTAAAGGTTCAGTGTGTAGGATTTAGCCTTGTAGAACTGCTATCTTTCTACAGTAGTCCAGAATGGACAAACCAAACATCAGCTCTAGATACGACCATTCGCAATTTCACATTTCTGCATTGGCCACCGTAGTTACAAGCCCTCTAAGACAAGACCATCAGAAAACACTGATTTTTTCATGCAAAACTGCTTCATTCAGTTTTTACTGGTTTAAATCCTCTCGTCCTTTTGTTTTGTGAGACCTTTGCATTAAATTTTGACTCTTGGTAAAAACCTCCTGAATGTCTGGATCTTTAGTTTTTAGAGAAAAAAGGTGAGCACAAACTAGCAGAAGCTGGACTAGCGGCTTTTCTCTGATGTGCTGAACAGCATCAAACAGCAGAAAAAATATTTTATTGTCTTTTTTAAGAAGAAGAATTTAAAAATGAGTTGAAAAAGTTTATAATAGAAAAGACAATCTGTTCTATTTCGTGATCACTACATCACTGCACAACTCAAACATATTAAAACAAGCTTAATATTTAGTTATTTCTGATGCTACATATGCTTTTTCTTTCCGACTAATTTGGTAACAGATGTCTGGATTCAGTATGGTTATTTAGGGCAGAGCTGTTTTGCAGCCTGTGACATATAAAAAATAATTACATACTTTTCCATACTGTGCAGAAACCAATATAGAATGCATATGCACCAACAGATGCATTCATCTTGGTGTTTATTTAAACATTATTATCATATTTTATTGTTGGTGCTCGTCATCTGGAAACATGCGCTCAAAATGTAGAATAAATGCAATCAGAATCATCCTGTACCTGAAGCCACTCCTCTCCAGCCAGGGGCTGTGCAGGCGCGGGGAACCAGCCGGAGCGACTGGCCACCAGACGTGCGGTCCCGGGGTTCCACACCATGTCTCTGCTGGAGGAGGCTGAGATCTGTGCGTCGGGGAGCAGGCCGGACAGCAGGCCCTGCAGGTCTGAGCACGGAGCATCTGGAGTGCAAGGCGGAGAGGGCAGAGATCACTTTAACCTTCGCCTCATGATGGAGAAGTTTCAGCGACGACCTAACATACACTCACGCTGTTACACATATTCCCACCTGGGAGCTGTTAAGCTTCACCACAGGATTGCACTACTGGCCACTGAGCATTAAGAGTTTAGACTGGAGTAGATAGGAGAGGGTGAGGTGAGGGAAAGAGATTTGTGTAGCGCAGCACTATTGCTTCATCGTACGTGCAATTAGACTACCATTAGTGGGATAAAAGCAAATGTCCCTGCTTTGCATTCATCCACTTCACATCACACAAACATTTTAAATATGTTATTGCATCTTTCTATTCCCCACAATAGCTTTTCTCTTCACTGTGCTGCACACATTTTTGCAGTACATTCACTGACTGAGGGAAAGTTCTACGTACATGCAAAAGCACTTGGAAATGAAACTCATTCAGATATGGATGAGCGGGTAGCATTGAAAGTAACTTGCTGAGGGAGTATGTGAGAGGGAGAAATGAGGATTAAGGGGATAAGAGAGGTATAATACGAGGAGTCGGGAGGCAGAGAAGTAGAGAGCGGAAAGAGTGGGAAAAAAAGAAGCAAGAGAGTCGGAGCTGAGGATGACGGCTTGGGGAAACTGGGAGGAGAGCAAGATGTTTGAGATGAGGCTCCTGCAGAGGCAAACAGTGGGAGAGGGAAGGATGGAGGGAGGAGGAGAGAGAGACTGGGGGTGGTGGGAGGTAGAGAGAGCTCGAGGAAGAGGAAGAGAGACAGAGGAAAACAGAAAGGGCAGGGGGAAGGGAGGTGGGGAGATGTTAGTTGTGCTGACGGTTTAAGAGAACACAGATCAAAGTTTCATGCTGTTATGTCACAGCAAAAGCAGGAGATGTAAATAATGAATAAAAGGCACAGGAAGTGTATATGAGAGTGTGTATGTGTGTGCCAGTGGGTGGTGTCTGTGTACATTTCAAAGGGTTCGCCTGCTTTTGAGGTCATCTGCTATATTTAGAAGCTGCCTGTGTGTGAATGTACCTGTACTGTAAGAGCTAATAGTTATTTCAATAGCAGCTGTCGAGGCTGAAGCGAATCACAGTTTCTGATGTAAGAGTGAACAGGGAGCCATGAATGATTGATCGCTACTCATTTCTCAATATAGAAGAGCTCACAGAGCAAAGAGGACACATCAAAAAAGCATCTGAAACCATGAGAGGGGAAAAAAGAGGCGTCGCTGGGGGGAGATGGAGACAGAGAGCGGAGAAGAAGTGGGAGAGCGTCGAGAGAGGGAAATGAAACTGGTGGTGCCTCTGGAAGTAAGAATAGAGTAAAAGTTTCCTTTAATTAGCCCGAGGCTTGCTATGTTTAAAAGATAGCAGGGGGGAGTGTGGGAAAGAGTCTAAATGCACATGTACTGTATGTGTGAGTGAGTGTGTGCCAATGAGTGTGTGTGTTCCTGGTTTTAATGGTTTAGGATATTATTTTTTGCTGTTGAAGTTGATTTGTTTTTTAGGTAATTATATTTAGTTTTCAAAAAAAAATTTTTTCAATGGCAAGTCAACAAACTTACTGCCTCTTGGTTGTTTGCCTCTGCGAACAAGTCAAGTTACAGTTTACATCCATGTTTGTCCAAACTCATATGTAGCCATGACAGCGCTTCAAATATGGATGTTGCTGCAAGAAGCTACTAATTCTAATAATGGTGCCTAGACCCTAGGTCTGTTGTGTTTTCACCACAAACGGTACCCTTAAATGTGGCCGTGGTTGTTGTCACTCACTGCTCTGCCCAGCACTTTCTGTATGTAAAAGTTGCCACAGTATGAACAGTGGTTAAAACAAGCTTCAAAACCAGCCACAACTCAGTGCTGGGCAAGAATGACTGTCAGCTATTGACCCGTCAATGCACTGTAGTGTTTTTATCTCCACCTTTTAGTACAGGATGTGTTTGCTGAGTACCCCAACAGAGGGGTGACCAAAAATGTGGATGGCTGGAACAGTCCCATAGGTACCATCCACAACATTCTTTAAAAGGGAAACAGAAAAAATGAGTACCAAACTGAACTGAACTGTACTGGACTGCTTGGTGGAAACAGGGCTCAAATGTCTCCCCTCTGTTCCTGAGTCATGACATTGAATAATGGGTAGAAAAGTGTTTTTCCTAAACAATCTAATGTCACAGTGCAGCTGACCTTTGACCTTTTGAATATTAAATGTCATCACTTCATCTTTTTACTCTATTACACATCTGTGTGAAATGTTGTCATAATCTGTGTTTGAAGTTTTGTGTTACGGCCCAAAACATGTATATTTTTGAGGTCACAGTGACCTTGGGCCACTAAATTCTGATCAGTTCATTCTTGAGTCCTTGTGCCAAATTTCAAGGAATTCCCACAAGGTGCACTAGAGATATCACGTCCATGAGAATGCACAGGCATCAAAAGTCATGGTTCAGCAACGTGCTCATATTTTTGGTTAACTGAACACATCAGTTTGTGACTCATGACCTTACGTGTCGTTTACTCACTTGACAGCTCATCCTGGAACAACACTTGTTTTTTGGCACCCAAGGATTTAGCACCTGGCATGCCGTCACAACACAACAGCAGCAGACAATGAAGTTACCAGTGCTGCTGACGTAACCAGGCAAGAGGCTGTGTGTCACAAACTGTGGTGAAAACCCCAGATGAGTTGCATATTCTTTATGTGCTGTATACATGTCCAACATGATTTAAATGGAAAATGCTTCATTCAGAAAAAGGCTTAATTTGGAATACTCAAATAAAATATGCTGTTTATATGAATCATACTAAATTTGGAATAGTAGTGGACTATTTGTGTGTATAAAAATGTAGTTAATGATTTGGGGCTGGGGATGTATATAGGATAAGGCTGTACTTAAAAGGAGTAGCTCTTTAAAAAAGATGTTAAAACATGAATGTAAACTATATCATTTAATTTAAGAGTGAACATGCACAACACCAAGCGTCAGACCACAACACTGCCACAAAAGTGAAGCAGAAATTTGTTTCTCTTCAGTCAAACTGTAAGAGTGTGAACAAGTGTGATTCTGGCAAAGTCACCTTTCTTCTGGCAAAAATCAAGCCGAGAAAAGTGTAACCTTGTGACGCACACTCGCCCGCGCACACACCTGTAATCTGGCACCCGTAGAGCTCGAAGCGCAGGGCGATACCATTCCTCCAGGTCTGCGGTCTGATGCGAACAAACCGGGCCAACACTGGCTGCGGGACCCGGTTCAGAACCACCTCAGCTGGGTCGGTGTTAGCGTGGAAAATCTGGGAAAAGACAAACAGAAGACAAAAGGTTACTGTCAGAAGGAGATGTGCTGCTCATGCCGGCATGAGTGCTTGCCTTATCTCTATCTTTCTCACACACACACACTACCTCTTGCTCCACACCCACCCACAGTGCACGGTTTCGCTTGGCTACACACGCACACAGTGGCAGGCCGGACAAAGCAGAGACAACCCAAACACGGATCCAATGTCACCAGCCCAGCTGTCGATGTGTTTTGGGGTCAAAGGTTCGGCACTGGGAGGCTGGGAAAGCCCAACGATGGATGAGGGTTTCTCTCTCTCACACACACATGCTGCTTGCTCAGCTTCCATACACCTCTATGCCGGTGGCCGTAGGAAACCGTGGGAGACGTGACCTGACACGACCAAACATGATTGGCCATCAGATGCAGGAAGTCTCTCCAGGTGGGCAGGATGTGAGTGAAATTAACTTCCCAAAGCATCAACATTCACTTCTTCTGTGAACACTCCCTTCCTTCCATTTGCTCTTAAGCAGCTGGGTGTGGCAGCAGGGGTCGGATGGCAAATGTAGCCAGGGTGGTCAAGTTACTTCCTGTTTTGGGATGCTTGAGGGCGTTGAATGTGGACATTCAATGACAGACATGAGTCTTCCTTTCTTTCCTTTGTGTGTCACAAACATTTTCCAAAACCCATAACTTCCTGTTAATAATTATGAATAACTTCCTCTTCCTTCTCCACCACCTTCCCTTTACTCTCTGTCTTTCATTACCACATTCCTCAGAATACCTTTATCTCAACACCTCCATTATGCTTCTTCTTTAAAACCGTACAGTTGATATCTTCGCACACATCCTCTCAACCTCATCGCCTTTCTTCCTCTCTTTGGTGGCTACAAACTGAAACCACACACAAAGGCTAAGGAAACCACAGAAACCCACAAACACACACATACACACAAACACACACACATCCTCCACACTTAGATAAGCAGAGGAAGTGTCTTTTAACTGACTGAGTGACTGTTAAGTGTCATTCACTCTATCTGTCTGTGGTCGACCGGGCCGGCTGATAGGAGCAGCCGCTGTGGACCGACACACACTCACAAAACCACACTGACAAACATCACTACACACAATGAAAAGACAACTGCTACAAGCAGCTGAATTAAACATTAAAGGCATCATTTCTTAAAAAAACAAAAAAAAACAAAAAAAAAACCTACATGATTTTTCTTTTACTCTAATCCAAGCACCGGATGATCAAACCAAAGCACGTTCCCTTCGCCTAAAAATTTGACTCCCTCTTGATTTGATAATGTTGTTTTTCATTATAAGTGATAAACAGTGTGATTCCAGTTAAAGCTTAAAAATATTACTCTGCCATATTGGTATAAAGTGACCTATTTGTAAAATTCCCTGTCTGGCGCATGCCTCTAAAAAATGATACCATATTCCAGAAATTCCACAACCAGTGGGAATATGAGAGATATGACTTCAAAATCCTACTCGAGGGGTTTTATTTGATTTTGGGCATGGCCTGATTTAATCAAGTGGAGCTGACAGTGGTAATACAAAGCAGCGTGAGTGTTTGAACAGATAAGCGGGTCTATCTGTGCTGTATCTGCGGCTGGATTGCGGATAGACAGCCGTTATGTTTACCTAAGAGGCCAAACAGTGGATGTGGGCTCTTATGGGGGTTATGTAAACACCCACGCATGCTCACACAAAGACGAGCGTATGATGGAGGGGTTTGCCTCGCATACAACCGGCCCCATCTCTACCGCTCCCAGATATTCTGTCTGTGAAACAAAGAGCAGCATTGAGTGAAAAGACAGGGAGGACAGGAAAAACAAGAAGATTACTGCGGGGAGGAAGAGTCCTCAGAAGAATAGTTAAAAACAGATGAAGAGAGGGGTGGGGGCGGGAGAGAGAGAGGTGGAAAAAAAAGAGGTTGAATAAAGGGCAACAGATATAACTGAATGAGGCTGATGAGCAGAGGAATTTGGAAGAGGAGGCAGGGAGTGGTGGCGAGTAGGACGAAAAGAACAACCAGCAGATTCATCAGAGAAACAGGAAATAGTCCGTCCAAGGATTTATCTCATATTAAAGCCAAAGTCAATGAAATTATTTCAGTTTTCTTCAATGTGAATATTGTTGCCAGTCGTTTAAACATTGGCTTAATTTCCTCAATGAATAAACTGTGATAAATTGTGAACAGTTCACATCTCCCAACTGCTACCCCACACAGGAAATGGAGGAGCAACAACGTCAGCACCTTTTGAAACAGTTTGCAGAGGGAAGCGACGGTTAGGAATTTAAAGAGTTCCCATCTACTGCAACCCATCAAGGGATTTAACGCACTGCAGTCAACCAATCACAAAATATTAATAGGATAAACAAGATCAAAGAGAGTGACGATGAAGATTTCCTTGGTTTTACTGACACATGATTAAATTAAAGGTCCAGTGGGTTGGATTTAGAGGGATATATTGGCAGAAATTAAGTTTAATATAATAAGTATGTTTTATTTAATGTACAATCACCTAAAAATAAGAATCATTGTGTTTTCGTAACCTTAGAATGAGCCGCTCATATCTACATATGGATCTACAGAGATCACCATGTGGCACAACCATGTTTCTACAGTAGCCCAGAAG
>JAPZEB010000017.1:11117641-11130482 GCA_029783705.1 Chaetodon striatus
TCACATGGGTGTCAAAGTGAAAATGTGTTGGCGTGCAGAAAAATGAGTCAAAAAAATCACACACACATACACACACACACACATACACACACACACACACTTACACACGTGTGTGCACAAAGCCTGTTTGCTGGTGTGACCGAGGTGATTGCAATCTGCAGTGCTGGTGTTTTTCTCTTCAGATAGCACTTTTATTTCTTTAAAAAAAAAAAAAAGAAAAACAACAACCCCATTTCCCACAATGCTTTTCCATTTTCAGCTTCTCCCCTTCCCTCTGCCTCTTTTTCTGTCAAATAATCTTTATTGGCATTAAATCCCTCACTCTTTGTTAACACAGCAAATAGGAACACAAATCTTGACAATAAATGGCAACACGCTCTCCCCCAATAACAAACACAGTGAGGCAAGAACTGCCAAGCCAATCCTTTTATTCATGGGTGATTCATATCTGATGCACAGACACACTCATGGCTCAACCTTCCACAAACACACATATTGTACACTACTGACACATGCATGTGCGCTCTCCCAAAGCCACATTAGCTTTGAGCTCACTGTTAAATGACAATTAGAAGAACCAAATCCTAGTCATTACAGCACCCCCTGACGAGAATTCAGTTTCAACCACTTAAGGGCTCTTTGGGGGGCTTAGGACGGGCTAACTGGGAGTTTGTACGACAAGACTGGTGGATTAACAGTCACGGAAGATTCAACCGCAGCCCATGGGGACCAAAGGAGGACCTGGCTGACGGGGAGAGTGAAGGGTACAATGAACTCTTTGGATTCAGCATTATTAAGTCAGGCCGAGACTGCAAATTGTGAGATCAGTGAGTGATTTGTCAAAAGTGTTATTCTTGAATCCTACCCATCCATCACTGTCTGTGGTCGGCAAAAGTACTAAAGGAGTTTTATCTGACGTAATCTGAGGTCTTTGTAATATACATCAAAGAATGTGGACGTAATAAATCATTGTGGATATGAGGCATAATTCAAGAGCCCTATCATCCGTGGAATAAATTTTGTCATCTTTTCTTTATGATCATCAAAAACAGATGGTATTTATACTAATTTAAAATAGATAATGTAGGGTGTGTTTGTGAATCAAATATGGTGCAAGAGAGCATTGTTGTTCGAAGAAACATAGCACTCTATTGCTACATGAATTAACAGATCGTGAAGTTAATTACACATTCACTCCGCTTGGTGCTGTGCTGCTCCATCTTCTCAGACAGAGTGCCCAGATTACGTTCTGCTGCTCCGAGGGTGCGGAGTTCTGAATAACTGAACTGTACATTCCAACAGTGCTCTTAATTCAATAACGGTCCAACTTGTGCCAGAGTGCGCGCTGACACCCACAGTGGGTATTTCTGAACACACATGTAATGTTCAATTTAAGGGTGTCACTGTATAACTTAATTGGTAATCCACAGAGAATATTTTTGACCAGTTAAAATAAAATAAAAAACAAAAACATTTACATCACAAAACATCGGAATTACGCCACCTCTGAATTGATAGTGCTCTAAAATGCAGTGGCTAAAGCTCACTGAGTCAATGAAGCGCCAGACTAAAAGGAAAGGCCTCTTGTGTTTTATGTCATTTTGCTTTTTTTCCGCAAAATTGAATCAGTTAGTTGCTGTTTAATGGGTGTTGGGCTATCGAAAGCAAATTAACTGAAACTGACAACCCTAGATTCATTAGTAAAGTGGCAGGCTTGATTTCCTGGTTTCAGCTTTGGTTTTGAGGGATATTCACAGGCTTTTTGGTTGGCTGATACTGAGTCTAATGTTTCCGCCATCTTCCATTGATCTTTCATTTACCTATTGGATTTTCTAAAAGCTGAAAACATAACCAATTCTAAAACTTCCAAAGCGACCACTTAAAAAAGCAGCATCTCTCCTGAATGCACGGCGATGCATCAGCCTATGTCCGAAAGTGTTATACTGCTCAGACAGATTAGTGGACTCAGATTACATGCTACAGACAGACAGGCAGGCACACATCATATGCGCACACATGCACAGATCTCCAGACAGCGAGATCAGCCAGAGGTTATTTAAAGGAGGGGTCTGTGGATATTGCATGTGTGTGTATGTGGAAGGAGTGTGGAGGCATCTGGGGGGGTTCTAATAAATTGCACAGATGTTGACTTTTTAAGTCAAATCCACATTTCGCTCAATAATCTCCACATCAGATACCCCCCACTGACCCCACCCAAACCAATCACTGGCACACACAGAAGGGGGCCCCCCAGTCTGTGTGGGTATGTGGATTAACCCTCCATGCACCGCCCCAACCCTTACCACTCTTTTTTTTTTTTTTTTTTGTTGCTTGCAATCCGCAGTGACCTTAACCCAGATATAGGGGACAGAGTTCAAATCCTTTGGAGACGGCTTACTGTAGGCCACAACAACAACAACAATAACAACAACAACCTGTACTGTCTAAGCATTCAAAGACGAGACACCTCACACGCAAAGCACTAAACATCATCAGCTCCAAGAAAATAATGTTGCTATGAAACTCTTAAACTTGCATAGTTCACACCTGGTATGACTACATAACCCCAGGTGTGTGTTTATGAGTGCGTTGGCACAAGAGAGATGATGAATGGCAAGCTCTAGATAAGGGCACATAGAGGACTTCATTGTTCTTGTTTGTCAGCTTTCCCTCCTCTCTCTATCTCTTCCTCCCTACCGTTCCCTCTCTCTCTACCTCATGACTGGGGTCATGACTCAGGTTCATAAACAGTCCTAGAAGGGGAACGGCTCCTTCAGGAATGTTCCATCTCATTGAAATCACTCTTGGACGCACACAACAGCCTCTGTTGTTAGAGAGCATATCATGCAGGGTAGTATAAAGGTTAGAGAAAGCCGGCCTTGTAGTCGAAAGTTCATATCCTGGAGAAGGGAAGTGTTTTTTTTTTACATGATGCGATACGATACGATGCTTCCTCAGACAGCTCCGCTCAAAAAGTTCACACACAAATTAGACATGCAATTACACAAACAGCACATACCCGCAAAAGCACACCGAACAGTCATGACCATGGAACACATCACATAATATCCTCAGATCCGGATCTTAATCACCAGCACACTGACTTTGGTGTAGCAACAGGATAGACTGATGTATAAACGTGTTACATTTAAATGGAGGGACTCTACATCCTACAAACTCCTACCTTGTGGTTCTTGCCGTGTCGGTACACCATCCAGTCCTCCCCGTTCGTGCTGACCTCCAGTTTGAAGGTCATGACGTAGTAGGACTTCTGCGTCTCCTTGGAAACGGCCCCCTGTGTGGCGATGCCCGTCAAAACCTTCAGGAAGTGGAGGTCGACCTGGAAAAAGGAGCAAAAAGGAAATATTTTAACAAGAAAACAGATTAGAAAAGAATAGAGTAATAGAAGGACTGTGCAGATTGCTGTAGGGATTTATGGTGCTCAGGGCTGATGTAGATAACAGAGACAGACCAGCTGCTGTGTCTATCTGTCACACAGACAGCAGGGGATGGACACCGACTGTGGCCTACTGCTGAGGGAGCTTAGGTGGTGTGTGTGTGTGTGTGTGTGTGTGTCTGCATTGTTGTGTGTAAAGGGGAGGAAGACTTGAGGCAAAGATCAATGGCGTAGTGTTCGGATGCATTCCTGAAGAGCGCCTTCATCAATCATGGGCTTCTCTGCGCTCATGTGTGTGTCTACCTATGCATGCATACGCGCGTGTGTTTCAGACAGGAAAAGATTGAGAGCGCAGAAGCACTTCCTTATCATCAGTTCACAGTTCCTCTATTTCCTTTCTGTGTGTGTGTGTGTGTGTGTGTGTGTGTCTTGCTGTATGTCCTCACTGTATATGAGATGCTGTTGCCCGTTGCATCTTCTCCTCTACAATGCCTGAATTATTCAAATTTTCAGAACTTGTAGGTGAGAATTTTAAAACCTGACCTGTATATACTCTTTGTTGCTGTCCTCTGAAGGTGTCCAGGCATTGTCGTCGTTGTTGAGGCGGGCCTGGCGTGGCAACCAGCGATTGTCATAGAAGGTTGTCGATGCCGTGATCTGATCATCGCTGATCTTTCCTGACTCCATACCAAGCGCCATGCTACAGTGGAACGCTGGTGCAAGAAAAAGACAGAGAGAGCAGAGTGTTAACTGTGTATTTATTAACGTTGCTTCACATGTACAGCGGAAATGGAAAATAAGTTGCAAGAAAAATAGAAAGAGGAAGGAAGCGATGTTGAATATAGAATAGATGACAGATGCAAGAACATTTTCAAAGAAACTGAATGGCAAGATCTAAGCCACATTTTATAGAGCTTCAAGACAGAGAGGAAAAGCTAAATCCAGACAGAGAAAGGGCAAAGGGAGACAGAGAGCAGCCCAACAGGTGAGCAGAGGTAAATTGAGGTGAAGTTAATTTATATTCTAAAAGAAAATAGTATGACTCTGCTTCAGAGAAATCATGCTCTCTTAGGAGAGAGCAAAATAGACTGAGAGGGGTGAGTGAGATTTAAATAGCATTAAAGTAGGTAAAGCTGAAAAGATCGAGAGGGTAAGAGGAGTGAGGGATGAAGAAAGAAAGACGAGTGTCAGCAGAGATGATGGAGGAGAGGCTGTTGAAAGAGAAAATAGAGGTGGTGATAAAAACAGGTAAACAAACCGACACAGAGAGCATCTGCACATGCAGACAAACTCCGTAAAAGTTATCTGGCACTCACAGTCGCTGACTTCTTTGTGCGTCATGTTGTATCGGGCGGAGAAGCCGTCTTTTGCCACGGCCATGTCGGTGTGGAAGGAGAGGGACAGCAGGCCAGAGGAGGACTGGATCTCTGGCGGGATCTTTGTCCCGCAGTACCGACCGATCAGAGGAGATACTGCAGACACACACATTGTCAAATAATGTAAGTTTTACGTAGTTTCAATGACATACTGCAATTCAAAGCTTTTTTAAACACTTGATTATAAAGTTAAAGGAGGGGGTTTGTGCTTTTAATTTTAACTAGAATTATTACATTGTGGTTGTATTCCTCGGCAAACCAGTCAAATTGCAGTTACAGTTTACATTTATGTCTGTGAAAACATGGATGCTTCACACACATCTTCCCCCCAACAGCACAGAAGATCAGCACAATTTCAGTGTGGACACCCAAAATCTGTCACCAATTCTGACAAAGTGTCTTCCCTTCTGTTTCCTTAGTTACAGTGTGTAATAATGGCCAGAAGAGTGTGTTTGCAAAACATTATGATGTCACAGTGAAGTTGACCTTTGACCCTCTGGATATAAAATGCAATCACTTCATCAGTATATCCTAATAGAAATTTGTGTCAAATTTTGTCATAATTAGCAATAAATTCTTGAGTTATGGCCAAAAACAGATTTTGTGAGGTCACACTGACCTTGACCTTTGACTAATTTGTTTGTGCCAAATTTGAGCAAATTTCCTAAAAGTGTTCTTGTGATATTGCATTCACAAGAATTAGAAGGACAAAAAGTCACATTGACCTTGACCTTTGACCACCAAAATCTAATCTGTTCATTCTTGATTCCAAGTGTATGTTTGTGCCAAATTTGAAAAACAAAAAATTCCCTTAAGGCATTTGTGAGATATCACAATCACGTCAGAATGCCTCCTGCTATGGCTGTAGCCGGTGGGGAGGCATAAAAACTGAGTAGTATCTTGTAGTCTGTTGTCTGTTGTGGTAACATTTGCTCCCAGCTGGCACTGGAAGTCAAAATGACGTCAGAAAGATGTTGGACTCTTACACTGGACAGACAACATTGGCATGAGATGTTTGCAAGATGTTTGGATTTTAGTTACTGAACAATGCATCTTAAAACCAACAAAATGTCAACGCCATCTGTTGTCAGTGTTCTACATCAAACTGGTGTTGGCATCAGATGTTGTCCAACATCAAATGCCAACATCAGTGTTGGTGACATTGAATTTTGGTTGCCCAATGTCACAACTTCATGTCTACCAAATATCAGAGTCTAGCGACATTGGTGGCCAGCTGGGCTACTTTTGCTGTATGATGCTACTTGTTCAAGTATAAATCTAAAATATTTTGTCTTGCAGCCTCTTTGGAAGCATCTTTCCATGTAAAATAGAAAAAGGAATGCAGGTTTCCAGTGGCCACGCTGCTTCAGTAAGTGTTGTCTAATGAGTCACAGCATGCTTCCCCCACATCTCTTCCTCCCATCATTCCTCTCGCTCCCTTTTCTCTCCTGTCCATCCCTCCATCTGCCATGTGTGTCTCAGCCAGGGCCCAGCAGGGAGATTGGAATCCCCCGCCTTAATGCAAGCTGCACTGGGATCAGCTGCAGACACACATGCACACACGGACACACACACAGACACACACCAGCAAGGATTACAATAGTCTCAAGAGTAGCTCCCTCACCAGACACCAAATTCTTCACCCTTCCCGTCTTGTCTCCCGTCCCTCTTTCACGCCTGAGGACTCGGCGCGCTGGAACTGGGTTACACTTTAATTTCCTCCTAATTCTCAACTTTGAATGGTATAAATTGTTTTCAGCTATCAAAGCTCCCAAATTCAAGGCTATAATTGGAATTTTAAATCCACTTGGATCCCTTTTTAGCAACTGAAAATAGAATAATTAGAGCAAATCCTCAGTTCTCTGCTTCATATTTCAAAAAAAAAAAAAAAAAAGTCAGCAAGAGAGAGGTGGGAAGTGAACCACTCGCCGCTGCTTACGTGCTTTTCATCAACATTACCCTATGGCGGTCACTGTCAAAGACCTTGATACTATTCTCAAATGTTTTTTCCTTGCCACTTCCTGATCTCGGCCACTTTTACAACACCCGGCACCTCCTACTGGATGCAAACAGATATTCATCGTAGCCATCACTCTCACTCGCCGGGGGGAGGAAGGAAGTGCTAGGTGATAAGGAGGGAGTACAGGGAGGATAGGAAGGGGGTGATGAGGGGTGTTATTATGGAGAGGGAAGAGGGGCATGGGAAAGGGCTGCTCCTTAGGGGTGTCCAGGCACTTTCAGCTCCCTGTGTGAAATAATGTTTCCTCTATGTAATGTGAAGGAATGTAAGGCGAGGCTGCTTACATCAAAGGCTGCTGAGGAAATTGAAGACTGGTATGTAAATTTCTATGTGAGAATGTGGGTGAGTTTGTATGGGCTCTGAATGTGGAGATTAACGTAACATGTGCGTGTTACTGAGTTAGAATGTGTGCGATTTGTACGCCCTCACCTTGCGGCAGGCCATCCCACACGTCCAGCCAGTCGTACTTGCAGTCGCCCTCTCCCACCAGCAGGGGATCGTTCTCCAGGTCAAAGGTCAGGAAAGTGAGGGTGATGTCCATGTGGGGCGGGGCGATAATCATGTAGGAGCACTCCAGATTATGAGGGTATTTATCCGGAAAGCCCGGGGACTCGATCATGCCAGAGGAGCTGGTGAAATTGCGGAAGCAAAATTCCGACCCTGTGTGGATAAAAGGATATTTAAGCAATCGGTCATATTAGGGGGAGACATGGGCGTGAGCAATCGATCACACTTGGATATCTCATCTGACTTGCAGAGGGTGTTTCAGAGAGTCGTTCATCACTGACAGTGAGCTGGAAAATACAGTGGCTGTGGTGTTGATGCACACAAACACACATAGGTTTATGATCAATGATGAAGGAGAAAATACACAGTGAGTAAATGCTCAAGTGGGCATATCTAACGCTGCAGCGCATGGTGTGAGCTGGCTAATAGCTCTTTTTGTCAGTTGTATGCCACCAATCAGTTCTGCCACCGTATTTGACACAAAGTAATATTTTCAACCTCTTTATTGTTCAACTACAGTTACCGCCTCGGGTTGTTTGCCTCCATGAACCAGTCAGGTTGCAGTTACAGTTTACATCCATGTCCGTAAAAACATGGATGCTTCAAGCACATATTCCTGTTGCTAGCACAGAAGATCTATGCCATCAGCACAGGTTTAAGGTAGACACCCAAGATTAGTGTCACCAATTTACCCCTTGAAGTTTACATTTAAAGTTGAGTTGACATTGGACCTCTTGGATATAAAATGTCATCACTTAATTTTATCCTATTAGACATTTGTGTGAAATTTTGTCACAATTACTTGATAAATTCCTGAGTTATGGGAAAAAAACATGTTTTGTGTGTGGTCACAGTGACCTTTGACCTTCACTACCAAATTCTAATCAATTCATTCTTGAGTTCAAGTGGACATTTGTGCCAAATTTGAAGAAATTCCCTCAAGGTGTACTTGAGATATTGCGTTCAAGAGAATGGGACAAATGAATAAACAGATGTCACCAGTGCAGAAGCATAAAAACAATAAATATGTGACAAAAAGTGGTCACATTATGTTTAGAGGTTTTATTGTGCCCCGAAAAGACCCAATCCTCATATGTTACATAATATGAATCACTTATGCAAGGCTAAAGAGGGGACTAAACTGACCCCTGCTCCATTCTATATATTCAAAACAAATATTCTCTCTCTTCACAACCTTTGCACACACTCTCTCTGTCACACACACACACACACCCCACAAACGTTGTGTAATGGTTCTAAGTGGGCCCTTTGCGGCTGCTCTGCATTACCCATGCAGATTTATGCGCCCTGGGTGGCTCACCTTGAGCGGCGGCAGCTGTGTGGCTCAGATCATCTACCCATCAGCCACTGCTACGTGGCCCCACTAGGGAGCCTGAGTCACAGCCGAGTGTTTATGGGACCGGCACATCAATGAGGGTGGCTGACGGGCCAGCACATGCACACACACACTAAACATACAGGGGGCTTCACACAAATGTCACACACACGGTCTCATTCACAAACCCTGGGTATTTTCGGTCCATTCGCTCCCACCTTGAATGTTTCTATCTTTATATGCAGGCTATAAACAGCAGGTCTCTTTAATTGTATCCTTTCTGTGTCACTATCTATTTTTAAGCTTGCCAGGAGGGCAAATATCTTTTCTGTGATAGGACTGCAGGATTTTCATTAGGTCTGTGTTTAACTGCACATGTCAGAAATGCCTGCGGTTGTGGCCTTTCTAAACCAACTGATGCCACTTAAATCACTCGTCTTCTTGCGGCTATTTATAAGTGCACTTGCAGTGGACGCTGTTTTTTTCAGCTTCTCTCCAATTACAACTGATAGAGGACACATTTCATTACATTTCCCTTTGCCAAGACGCTCACAGCTCCTAACTAGCATAAGGAAATAGTCTGTTCCTGCATTATTTTCCCATCATTGAGTGTGCTGGAAAGCAGATAGGGAGGCTAGGTTGAAGAGACTCAGGGGAGAAGCTTTCTGGTGGATTTCAAAACCTGGGAAAGTGAGGTTGCATGCAGCAGCACTGTGTAGTCTCAGAGAGTTGCCAGGCTGCGTTTGATATCCAGATACATATTCGTAAAAGCAGCGTTTAGGGAGCACCGACATGTTGACAGCACGTTCCTTCTGCAGCATTCCTCCAAGGCACCAGTCCTTATTATCAGGCAGCCCTATAAAAGCTGAGGGGTCGACTGGCTGCTCTGGCCCTCCCCTGTCTACACTTGGTTAATGGCAGAGAACTGACCCCAATCAGCACGGAGAAAGAAGCTGTCTGTGTTTCTCACGCTTTGTTTTTCCCAGCAGCCTCTACTTGTCTGTTTTTCTCCCACCTTTTTTCCTACTCTCTATTTTAATGCTGTTTGTCTCACATGTTTGCTTCAACTCATGTATGCGCTAATGTATTTACAACGCCCATGCGTGTACCTGTCGGTCTGTCGATCTATTTTGCATACATGAGCGTATGCTGTTGCTGAAGATGTTGACACAAACGTACGAATCTTCCCCCACATGTTAAAGGAGGCACTCAACCTCTTGTGTTGACTCCCACGCACGCTGCAGCATCAAAAACACCCGTGGATCATCTGCCTTCATGCTAGGAGCCTGACTGCCTACACGCACACACACATACAGACACACAGAACCAGGCATGTTGAAATATGACGGTAATTTACAGCAAGCTACAGGCGATATCTCCCCATCCTCTCTACTACTGACCTCACCTCTCTGTAGTAAGAGTGTTTTTTTTGTGTGTGTGTGTGTGTGTGTGTGTGTGTGTGTGTGTGTATCTGTAGTTACTGACAGTACTGCATACATTGGAGTAAATGCTATGAATCCATTAAAGGGATAGTTCAGATTTTTTTTGAAGAAGGGTTTTGCGGGGTTCTTGACCATTGATGGTATAATACATACAGTAGATGTCAGTCAGCATGACCCCATTTTGGAGAAGCAGGCTGGAATCCAACATGGAAGCTAAGCAGTGTACTGCTGTGAATGGTCCAGCAACAAAATGTGTTTTAGCCTCCCTAAAAACGTCCCACTTAAAAAAGCAAAATCACTTTAAGTATGTGCTATAATTATATTTTTCTCACTACTTAACGGCTTCCTCGTTAAAACAGGCTGTCTGACATGAAGGTAAAGCACAGAAAATACACACATTATATAGTACAGTTAAACTCCAGCCTGCTTCTCCAAACTAGGGGCATTATGACTGACATCTGCTGTATGTAATATACTTACTATGGATAAGTACCTCATACAACCTCACTTAAAAAAGTCCTTACTATCCCTTTAAAGCAGTAAGATGCATGCAACTGTAATGTGCTTACAGTGAAACAGTAAATGAACTATGCAGTATGCATGAGCCATATGTGAGTGTGTCTTTGCATGCCTTTTTTTGTGTATGCTTTTTATTAAGCTCCTCACATGTTTATCTTTGCTGCTGGCGTGTTTGTCTCTCCGTATGAATCTTTGTGTGTGTCTGAAGGTGTGTGTGATGGCTTCGCAGCATGTGTGAGACCCAGTAACACACTGGCCTTGTTTCTTACTGGGTCACAGTGCAGCAGTCTGGAGTCCCACTGCCGAAAAACTTCAATCTCAGCACAGCTTGACTCCATCGCCTCCGAACACACCGCTCTGTGTGCTTTACACACGCGGAACAGTCGCTTCACACACTCTGCGCTGCCACGTGCCAACCCTGTGTGCACGCATGTGTTCATGCATTTGCGTGTGCAGCCTTTGCAGTGTATGCATGAGTACCTTCTCTTTTCGTCTGCGCTCATTAGTTCACAGTGTATGAACACGCCAAAAACAAGTCCTTGTTACTACCTCCCTCCGTCAACCCTCAACCCATGTCTTACACACACACACACTCACACATGCTTGCCTTATGCAGGGCCCCGGTTGGTGCTTGCATCGCACCATGAGCTGCCATTTGGCAAGAGCTGTCTGCTGGCAACGACTGGGAGGTCATGGTGCGAGTGTGTATGTGTGAGTGTGACGCAGGGGGGGCGAGTTGCTGGGTAGAAACCACTCGACTCTTGCACATGAGTGCCTGATGTAGTAGCGGCTCCACATGTTGTGTCAGGGCAATCCCCCCGCCTCCTCCTCCTCTTCCTCTCTTCCTCTCTCATCCTTTCCTTCGTTCCCTGTCTTCTCAGCAGCGACACGCCGAGTCTGTGTTCATTCACTCTTTTAACTCTCTGTCTTGTCTGGCGTCGTCTCGCTCGTCCTGTCCTCGGCATGCAGCTCTCGCTGAGGGCGCGCAGTGTCTGCTGCACATCAAAACCGCCTCACCCTCCGCTCTCTACCTGCCTGTCTCCGTCTGACATGCATCTGCTTCTCATACACACGCAGATCTCTCGTGTAACCCTGTTGGTGCACAGTTCCAGATTTCATTGAAGAAAATCTCTTCAGAGGAAGGGTGTGTGCATGTGAATGTGTGGCGGAAGGGGCGTGCTACATAGGGGGTTGAAACCTCACAATAACAACAACTATATTGCGAACAAGAAGAAGACCCAAGAAAAGATAAACAGCATTGTTGGCGTGCCACGGCTCGACACTTTTATGGACCCAGAGAGACATGAGGCTGAAGCAGCTTTATATAGAAAGGAATGCTCCTTCTGAGTCACGTATCACACTGATGCCTCTGTTATGGGTTGTGGAATGGAATGCCATCACCAAGTTTTTTTAATCCCGAGCACAAAAGAAGTAAACGCCAAAAAAGCCTCCTGCTGTTTGTGATCAAAGTGTTTGTGCAGCTCCCTATTTCCTTATTCATGCCCTGGCTGATCACGCCTTATTATTTCATTTTGAGACACGTTCACTTCATCACTGATCAACACTCTTCGCGCTCATCCAGTTTATTTATTCATGAATTTAATTTACCTTTGCCAGTTAATTACTTGAGTCTAATTTCAGCATTGGGATGAATCGGGTGTTTCGGGAATAAACACCACATGGCAATTAGCTATATAGTAACAGCCATCACTGACGCAGGGGGTTGGCATCCAATCACTGCTATAACGTCAAAAATACACACTGGGCCAATGTTGTGACTGGCACTTGGTCGGGGATCCCGCCTTGGGCTGCGCTCCCGCCGCGACCCCACAGATGCAGCGGTCACGGAGGAGACCCAACGCCCTGGGGTGATCCTCGCCGCGTCTTGATGCGGGATTGGCTGCGACGTTATCTGCCCCCGTTGCGCTAGTGGTGGGCTTTGGGGAACTGGGAGAAAGGGGGCTTTACTGGCAAGTCTTCCCCCTGTAGCCGTGGTAACAGCGTCAGCGGCGCATGACAGTGTGTAAGTGAAAGTGTATGAGGGATAGATGGGGGTGTGGGGGGGGTGGTAGTCGGGCCTGAATAAAGGGTTAAGCACGCATGAGTAGGAGCAAAGTAGGCCACAACAATAATAGGGAGGAGGGGGATCGTGCACTTTCACTGTACAGAGGGATTAAAGCATACATGTGTGTATGTGTGTGTGTGTGTGTGTGCATGGGGGGTGGAGGTCTTGGTGGATAGGTG
>JAPZEB010000017.1:11130582-11158847 GCA_029783705.1 Chaetodon striatus
ACTGTGAGAGGTAGAGTTCATCAGTCACTTCAGTTCAAGTTTCAGAATGTGTGTGTGTCTGTGTGTGTCTGTGTGTGCATGGGGGGTGGAGGTCTTGGTGGATAGGTGGATGGATGTTGTTTTGGGGCAAACGCTCTCCCTGGATCCCCCCAGGAGGTGTAATAAAGGGTGGAGGGGCATCAGGATGGATGTAGAGTCAAAGGTCGACTCCTGCTCCTCCTTGCTGAAAATAATTAGCTTTCCCTGCACTGTAACACATCACACACACACACACACACACACAGAAACACACACATTGACACAAACAGATTGCTTGTCCAATTCAAAACCCCCTAGAGTTGTTACAGTCACTGCTTATGTAACAGGGTTGAATGAACAAAACAAAAACAAGCCGCGGTATCATTAGTTCATAGTACGGAAAACAGGCCAAGATATGCCTCTCTCTCTCTCACACACACACACACACATGCACAGCCAAAACCAGACACACACTGTCTGACTTCCAGACTCAGCGTGGTGGGGTCAGTCTGGACCGTAAGCTGTACTGTCTTTTTAATATGGTCAGGAAGCTGAAAACACACACACACAGACACACATCTCCCAGCTGTGTACTGAGATTTCTATCTCTACAGGGACGCACCCTTTAAAAACACATACGCACCCATAAACACACTCATACACAAACCCACTGTACACACACTGTACCAAAAATATTCTACTGCAATCTAGGATTCCCTACAGCTGTAACACTCACTTTAAAGGGACAGTTCACCCCGAAATAGAAAATCCACATTTTTCCACATTCCACATTTTTCATTGGAGACAGCGGCCACAGAGACGTCTGCCTTCTCTCCAAAATTATGGAACTACACAGCACTCAGCCTATGGCATTCCAAGTGCCAAAATTACACATCTGAAGAACTCAACAACAATGTTTATTTTCTAGAAATCATGACCTGGTTACTCAAGATAATCCACAGACCTTGTTGTGAGCAGTTTCATTTAGGAACTATTTTCTTTCTTCACTTGTAAACCATATCACCACACAAAGGGAAGTATGCATCTGCTCATGGATGAAAGGCTTTTATGTTTACAGATGTAAACATAAATGGCTTCCTCCTCTGCTGAGCTGTAACACAGGCTGTTCTCATGCACTGTTTGTATGTTTTCCTACAAAAAGTAATGCACCAAAATTTGTACATATCCTGTGTAATCCTGAGCCAGTAATTTGTGTATAGCCTACAGAATTTGGGAAGGCTGCAATGATGTGACCAATGCGCTGATGGGAGTAAAGCGAAAAACGGTTCAGTACGACGGCAGATTGGATACTTTCCCTCAGGACTTTACCCAAGAGATGGTATTCAGAACCGTGTCAACACATTAAATTTACTTACCAAACCTAACTTCCTTAAGTTTCCAGCTATTTCAGTGGCGCGAGGTGAGCTAGCTGTAGATGCACACTTCCCATGATAGGGTTGTTGGCTGTAATTTGTTTGAAAGAAAATAGTTCCTACATGAAACTGCTCACAACAAGGTCTACGGATTATCCTGAGTAATCGTGTCATGATTTCTTTTAAGAGACATGGCTGTGAGCACCACGGGCCCAGTGCCATCTTTTTCTATTATATTAAAGAGAAGGCAGACAACTCTACGGCCGATATCTCAAACACTCGGCAACTCACACCAAAACTATCTAGATTGATGAACAGCATTACAGATAAAAGGACAATTCTTTTTTTATTTATTTTGGTGTGAACTGTCCCTTTAAATATACTGAAATACACTTTAATCAAAGCATATTTCAGTAAATGTTCTGTGTTCCAAAGCTCGTCAGAAATTACAGGTACACAAAAATGCAACTAAAATCCATTAACGAGGGTAAAAGTAGTGGTGGTGCAATTACTTCCACTCGGGTAAATAAACACATCTCAGCCGGGATCTCTGCGCTCCCGTCAGAAGTTGTAAGCTGTGTTTAGTGGAAACCCGTGGCCCAGGCCTGCCACGCTGAGACAAACAGCGATGATGAGAGAGCGTGCAGGCGCTGGAAACGCCGTAATTAACACATGGCCTCAATCACGCATCCTGAATACATTTTCACTCTCTGACTCACTCCTGCTTTGTCGGCCTATCTCCCTTCACCCCAATCATTTCCCCACTGTGTTTGCCTGTGCCTCTCTTTCTCTCCCTCTAACACACACACACATACACGTGCATCATTCCGCCTCCACATACATACAGACAGACAGAATCTCACACAACAAGCTGAGTGGAACCACCCACACATGCAGCGAGCAGACACCTACATGTGCTCATACAGTGACACAATCTCTTATGCCCCCTGAATTTATACCAGGATCTTGTTAAAGCCATGGCAACCGCATCCCCCATCCACCAGCCTTCAATCCATCTCTGCATGTGTGTGTGTGTGTGTGTGTGTGAGACAGATGCAATCTACACTATTACATTGTCGGGGTTCGAGCTGGTGGCCTTGGTAACGGAGCTGAACGTCAAATCTGGGTCACATTCATTTGACTCAAAAGCGGAGATATTTTCAAAGGTAGGAGGTGATAACTCAGTGCTCTTCCTGTAGAATGAATGCTGATTTTTTTGTGCTCCATAAACCCTGACTTATACTTTTCCTCAATGGCTTTCAAGTAAAACACTCCTTTGATATCTTGTTTTTAAATCAAAGTACATTCTGAGACCTAAAAGCTGAATGTTTATGAATAGTGGCCTGCTGTGGAGGACCTGCTGCAAAGACAATCAGCTGGTAACTCATGTACACATAAATCTTTACGCTGCTTCGAGGCCACCTGGCCATTTCACCTCTCCTACTACACACACCTCGCCACCACCACCTCTACCTCCACCAAAACAAATACACTTCCCACTATAACCTCACCTGCAATGAGCGCTTCACCTTGTGCACTTTGAGGACCTCCAGAAAATTCCATTTCGGCACACACACTCATCCCCATCAATCTCCTCGACACCGCCTCTACCCATAAACCTTTAACCTTAAGCCCAACTCCAAGTTGCCTTGGAGCTCTCTCCATCATCCCACCACCACCTCCCACACCACCCCTGCCCCCCTCGTCTCCCCAGAGGAAGCGGATCCTGCTCCAATTAAGCAAGCATTCCTCACATGCTTCCAGGCGGCTTGAAAGTAGTTTTTTTCTGCTCTCTCTTTAACTTTTGTTTATATGCACGGCTGCCTCTGCTGATGTAAATTGTTGTAAGAGTGTTGGGGTGAATGATCACAAGTTTCGGCCCATTAACACAGGGCAAAGACAAAATCATTAAGTTAAGCATTAATGTACAGTGGAGCCTTATGTTTGATTCAGAGTGTGGAAAAGTTGAAACTCATGTTTCTCACAGAGGTCTTTGAATACTTTTAGACATTGAGATAAATTGTGTGCAATGACCAGTGGACCCTGGCCGACAGTGGTGACAGACACAGAGTGGATGTGGCACTTTAATACCACATTTCCACTGCATGGTACGGCTTGGTCAACTTGCTTTAGCTTTTTTCTAAAGAGGACCAATTATGCCCATTTTCATGCTCATATTTGTATTTAAGGTTTCTACCAGAACACCTTTACATGATTTTATGGTCAAAAAACATCTTATTTTTCCTCATACTGTCTATGCTGGAACACCTGTATTCACCCTCTGTCTAGGATGCTCCATTAGTGCCTGTCTCTTTAAGCCACACTCCCAAAAAGGCCCAGTCTGCTGTGATTGGTCGATGTTTCTGGGTCTGCCATATGTCACAACTTTGCACTGTCACTACAGCCATCAATAACTGTAATGGAGACCAGCAGAACTTTTTTAATCATAAAAAACTCACCAATAAAAGCTTCCACACAAAGAAACATGATCCAACATCAGGGAGAAATTACCTGTTTTCTTTTACATTAGAATTTAGCTACATATATGTTCGCAGTGTAGGCCCTACTTGCAGCTGGGGAATGACTATAACGGAAAATAGCGGCTCTTTTTACAATGGAAAATCACCAGTAAAAGCTTTTAATGACAACCAGATATGTCCCAGCAGAAATACAGAAATTAGGCAGGCAAGAAAAAACATCAGCAACCAAGTTTACATGTTTCCCTGATGTTAGCATGTAGCTACATGTAGCAGTGTACGTAATGTAAACAGTTGCAGTAGTGTGCCAGAAGCAGATGACCATATAAATTTGTTATACTGTGGTGACAGGAGAAAAAACTGTTGAAAACATTGTCGTATATATCTATACAGCCTTCATTGTAACACTATATAGAAGACAAAAAATATGAAAAAGCATAATAGGCCCCCTCCAAGCATGGGCTCGGCTTGCTTGCAACCTCAACTGAGGTGGTACCAAAGAAAGTACCACATACTATCTACAATGTTTTTTGTATCAAGCAGTGGAAATGAGCCATTAGTAAGATTTTATCCATATGGTAAAAATAAGCAACATGAATCAAACATGATTCAGCTGCTCTCCTTTGTATTCCAAACTGCACATCAGCATAATGTAAAACTGAAACAAGATCATAATAAATCAAAGTGTTAGAAGGTCAGAGCAGTCAAGAAACGCTCTGTTCTCTCTGCTGAATATGTAACAGACACATTTTTAGCTTAATATGTAGCTTTAAATCTTATTTTCGCTTAAATTTTTGGAATATTTAAGCAAAAAGTTGTTGATACAGTTGAATACAACTGCATGAAGTAAATGTCAAAAGTCATTCAGTTGGCAGATTTATCTCAGACTGTTTTACAAAAAATGGATTTTTAAACTAAATACTGTAAAATAACATTTCAAACATCAATAATCATATTATGAGTTGATTACATGATAAATGATGTTACACTTTTGATCAAACTACAAGCCATTAAGCATCACAAACCAAACTATCACAAACCACTCACACACATCTGTCTTATTCTAAACCACCAATCATGTTTGAGGTCCAGCCCTCACCTGTTTTGAAGATCTCGTAGCGCAGAGAGAAGCCCGCCCCCTGGTGGGCGTAGTCTGAGACAAATCTGATCTGGAGGGAGGGCCCGGATGAGATGATTGGCGCCGGGGCAATGTTGCTGCAGTGTCGACCCAGAACATCAGCGTTTTCTAAAGTCCCGTCGCGGATCTCAATGAAGTCATACCTGGTAAAATAAAAAGATAATGTCCTGTTGCTTTAATATGTTTTTCCACAAGCATTCTTCAGAAAACAATCTTAACACTGAGTTTACACTGAGCTTAATGCAGCAGGAAGGAATTAAGAGAGGTAAAGAGATAAAAGGAGAGCAGCAGAGGGTGGATAAACATAGATAGATAGTTATGGGGTTATGTAACAAGCTAAGCTAATAAAAACCAGACAGGTGTGGACCTATTTACCATCAGAGTTCAGCCTCAGGACAGAACACACAGTGTCCGAGCGAAGCATTCAGGAACACAACACAACATTAAGACACAAGGAAATATATCTGCCACAGACTCGGCTCTGAGTCAGAGCTTCTCCACCTTTCCCCTTAGCTGCATTCAATAAATTTAGCTCTTACGACCCTTTGTTGCTCGGGACAACAAACTCAGATCCCTTTTACATCAGCCTGGGGTTCGCAATCCCCAAATCTTGGATCACAGCAAAGAAGATACAAACAAAATGTACTTGAGCAAGGGGCTGCAATGTGAAGGTGAAGATGCAGGCAAACAGACAGCTGGATGGATTCATTAATAAGAAGTGCAAAAATAGACAGAGGAGCGCATGAAAAAGTAAAGAGGCGAGGGCTTGGGGAGAGGAAAGGTGAGGACATTAGCAGTGCAGGGGGTGAGTCGAGAGAAAAATTAGGACAAATAAATGTGAACTTGCTTTTTAGCTTCAACATGCTTGAGCTCTCAGCTCATTATAACCTCTGACTAGCCAACTGACCCTGAACGATTAAAGCAAATTCTTGACTGTCAGGTCAGTGAGTGTGTGTGTGTGTTTTTATGAGTGTGTGTGAGAGAGAAACAGAGAGAGAGAGCCCACCTGGCTGATCCAGAATTAGCCTTGTGTGTCATTCCTCTAACATTATTGGGAGCATGGAGCAGCACACAGCCACAGAAAGAAGTGACGCAGACTTAAGCCTGGCTCACACTAAAAGACTTTTCAAATCTTAACAGATGTTGAAAATACGAGAAGACATGCAATGATAAAATTTAAGAGTTCTGTTCCCATAGTACAGTGATACTCATGCCCAGCATATGGTGATGGGTGGCCTGCTGACCATTTTCTGATTCACAATGAAAATACATTTATTTGCTCTGGGAATTGTTCTTTTACTTTGAATTGATATAAGAAACCAGAGTTCATAATAAAGCTTAAAAATAGAGTCAAGACAAGGTCTGGGCTGAGCGCAGAATGTCCTCAAATCCTAGAAAAGCTCCTGCATACACCTGACCTCTGCTGGGCTGCTGCAACTGGATTTGTCTCTTGGCAAAGATGAGTTAGGGCAGCAAACATCTAATGGTTGAAACAGGAAAGTCATCAATCATATATACTGATAAACATTATTACTTTTTGTTAATTAACTGGCTGCTCGTCTCCAGTCACTTTGCAAAAGTGGCCGCCGGGTAAAGCAAGTTTCCCTGCTATAGTGTGTGAAGAGTAACGATTTGCCCAAAACAGCACACCACACACTCACGAATTCCACTCATGGAAAACTCCTGCCTCTCAAAACTGTATCCAACATGACTAAAGAGTAAACAAACATGGTGGAAAACAGGTAGAAAGAACTAGCTGTTAGTTTCTGCACTTCTTTTACAGGAAATTAACGAAGACAAATTAAAAAAATATGGATGAAGTCAGGAAGAGGGTGTAACCATGGACTGTTCATTTTAAAATGTAAGCTAGAGGCAAGGGCGTAGGTTTTACTTCCATACTTGGAGCAGAATATATGCTGCATCTTGGCGAATTTTCTGCAATAATTTGTGCCTTTTCTCAATCAACGTATGGTGTAAATGTCTTTAATGCTGTTAAACATGTGCACAAATGCACATGTTGTAAATATTGAGGGGGACATGTCCCCTGCATTCCCCCCAAAATCTACACTCATGGCTACTGGAGGTGAATAAAGTCTGAGTTGCTTCACATGTGATCTTGCGATAAGACCCTCTGAGACCTGTGGGACAACCGGTGATCCTCGAGGTTCCCATGTTTAATATTTAGGATTTGAAATCGGTGCGGCAAAATGGACATCTGAGCATACCTGGGGATGTATAACTGGAGATAGATTTGTCTCAGTACTATTTGTGTTAATAGATAAAAAATCTGTGAGTCAGTGTGTAATGTGTAAATATAAAACAAAGATTTTGAAACTCAAAAAACTATTTTAACTATTTTTTTTTTTTACATAAAACCAAATCTGCAAATACACTAACAAATCCCACAAATGAAAAATATCTGAAAATAGGTCTAATAAATTTCCAAATTAAGTACAACAATCAAGAATTGTATTCCTAACATTTACAACTTAAGATATTTGTGAATCTCAATTTTACACTTCTGAATTTGCATTTTATGCAAATAGAGGTTTTTTGTTTTTTTTTTAATTTTGTAATTTGTTTGTTTATTCGCAGGTTGGTTTTATATTTGCTTAACAGTTTTGTAAGCTCACACATCTTGTTATCTTATTATATTATCTTATTGTATTTGTGTTTTATATTTACAGATTACACATTAACAAACAGATTGTCGATTTGTTCACACAAATAATATTGAGATAAATCTATCTCACTCTTAACATACCTCACACCACAGGAAAATCTGGCAAGATGATCCTGAGATCCATCAAAAAAAAAAAAAAAAAAAAGCAGGGCTTTGATGATTCTCATGTAATGTGTGGTCGGCTTAGGACACAGAATAACATGACATTGTTGGTAGATCAAATATAGGCAACCATATAAAAAAAAAAAAAGAATAAGAGGAAAAGGAGAGACTCAGTGGGAACTAACACCAACGTGAGACATGATGATAGCAGGTTGTTTGCCTAATGAATGATTGTTTTTAAGTTAAAGCACCCTTGCATCACTATCAGTGTGTTTCAATGGTTTTTACACTCTTTGTTACATCTCAGTTACCATGCATGTTCTCTAGATGCTGTTTCCAGCTCTGTTGGAGAACTTGAGAGCTTCCATTCTTCTATTTACTTGACAACATTTCCAGCTTCAGACACTGGGCGCTGCACAATGAAAACTGTCATTTACTATAAAACACAGTCCTTCTGTGCATTACATCCAGTAATTGATACCGTAGCTGTGTTGATATGATTAAGAAAGGACCAGCCCGTGCCTGCAAGCCCACAGAGAAGCACCAGGTTTTAAGGTAATAATTTGGGGTTGTGACAATATTGGAAGGTGTGGAAAACTCCTTAATTTCTGTTTGTTCCTATCTCTATGCTTAAGTGCTGTTTTAAGTAAAGTTTACCCCTTAAACGGACAATTACACTAAAAGGAATCTTCACTTTTCTACCTATTTTTGTAAGCATGTGTTTGTGTGTATGTGTGTTTTCGGCTAAACATGCATGTTATTGTATTTCAAACTGTGCAACTGTGAAGAATTTCCTTGTAATTTTGGTCTCCATAATATTTATCCCTGGTTCTCTCTCTGCAGTGCTACCAAATGTCTCTTCACCCCTTATTGTGATTCCCTGCGTAACTAACTGCATCGCCACAGGAGCCCTGCAGCTACACCGAGGACGCCCTCCCATCACACACACATACAACACACTCGTCTCAATTAGTTCATATGACGAAGCCGTCAAAAAGACAACAGGGCCGCTGTTGTCTCACTAATTACTGTGATGGGCTCTTTGATGCCGAAAAAGCATCACAGACGTCTCTGGGTTTTGAGGCACTTTTTAACACAGCATCTTGCTAATATTCTAAACAGTTGCTGTTTTTTTCTCACTACTTCCCCAAACTGAAAAGTCATCAGTAAAGCTGAGAGGTACCAATCAGCACTAGGCTGTGTTCTTTTATGGCATCTAAGCACTAAGACCGCTTTTGTGCTGCGGCTTGGAATAAAACGTGGATTAAGTAGAGTCAGTAAGCCTCTTTTTTGGCTATCTCATTCCTGCAGTGTTTTGGTTCCTATACAGAGCATTCAAGCTAAGACTGCTGATGGAGGGATAATCCCAACCACTTTAATCTGGGTCAGAGTGACACATGTACAGGTGAGGATCAAAGTGTGAAAATGCTGCAATGAGCCTGTAATGTCACCACAGCATTGTCAGCATCATGCCAGCATGGGACAATATGTCCATTTCACCAGTTTTTCATACTGAGATCAGTTTGCTAGTCATGGTTATGATGAGGGTGTTTATCAGGGATGAAGGGTCTCATGCTATCAAGTTGTAGGATCCAGCTATTTTTACGAAAAGTCAGTATAGATCTGCCTCTGCTGCAGCACCGCCGGCTGTTTTTTCCTCCCTTGAGTCCTCTAAGCTGTATGGAAGTGCAATACCACATCACTGGAAAGCTCTTTCACCAATTCACACTGTATCTGTGCACCAGCATGGAAGAACATATGTGAATTATTCAAAGACAGATGTCATTCCTCTCTTAGGCAATCTTTACATTAAGACTTTGTGCCGTGATATTGGTGAGAATAAAAGTTTCAGTGTCCCACACTTGCAGAAATAAGGGTTTCAAAAGGGGTTCTCCAAGGATTCTTATATAAGACTAAGGGTACCATTAAGAATCGTTTGTATCCAACAAATCATTTTTGGAAGATAGATTGCTAAAAAGCATTGGTGTTATAAGACCCCCTCCCCCTCAAATATTCAAATGTTGACCCATTTTTAAAATGCTATTTTTGAATGTATATGGGTCTGGAATTCCCTTATCTTGCCTTTAAGCCAGCAGCAGAGGTACTAACAGCACTGAAATGGTGTCTGTGTAAAAGAGACAGTTGCCAGGATGGGACCGTGGTGACATTTTGACAATGTGGTATGTGTGCAACGCACCCCTGTGGATTTAAAAAGCACCTGTTAGCAGTTAGCAGCTAGCTCAAAGTAGAAATACAGCAGAGAAAAATGTCTGTAAATTAGTAAAACAATGAGGTCTGACAGCTCCTTACCCTGCGAGCAGAGGACAAGAGCAACCCCCATGAAAAAGGGACAGTAAATGACAACACACTCTCACTCAAACGTCATCAAGAATCTATGTTTGGTCATGGAGTTATCACGTTGACATATGTCGTGCGAGGTACTCTGGGTGCATTGGTTGTTGGTATTCTGGGACACTGTGTCAACTTCTGCTTGTTACATGTGTTGTTTGTTTTCAAAATACATTTACGTTTTCATTGGAAATGAACAGTTTGCCAACATTTGCATGTGGTTGGGTTTATAAAAAAACAGTGTTTTCACCCCTCCTGGGTGAAGGTCGATGGCTGTTGGACCCATCCACCATGCTTCCCAGCACTATGGAGTGAGATCAGATTGTAAATTATTATTATTGCCATGTTATGTCATTGTTATTGTTTAGAAACGCTGGTGATGCATATGTTGTTGTTACAAGAGAAGCTGATGCTGATGTCACTCCTGTCAATCCTGTTTTGCTTCCAGAATGCCAGCATGCTGTCTAAAATTACACACTGAGGCCGCGTGATACCACTGTTTTTTGATTCTGTGTAAAAATGCAAAAGGCAGCTTAAAGAAGGGACTTCTTAGCAGCCCATACTGCTATCTCTGCGTAAGAAGGGCTTTGTTCTATGTATTACTCTTTATATTGGGTTCAATGTAGAGCCCTCTGAAAGGGTTTCAGGAGAAACGTTTATAAAAGGCTCTACCAGAAACTTAAAAGAGTTCTCCTTTGAGAACAAGCCCAAGAATCCTGTAAGGTTCTACTTGGCATCCTTATTTCTAAGAGCGCGGCAGTTTAAGTATGTGATGTTTGGGGCTAAAGCAAATCTGCACCAAAGTAGGCCTGAAGAGCACTTGTGCTGGTGAGTACAGAAGCCGTTGTCCAATTCTCTTATACATGTCTTGGTTGTAATCCTGCATTACAGAGGCGATCGTGAAGGCTTTAGCTGCAAGCTCCCACGGTGAGCCTGTAAAGAGCCACGGCTATCCCTAAGTATGCCTGCTTAGGGCTGTAACTGACACATGCTTAGGGAAAACACACACTCAAGCATGTGCCAACAAACGCACACATACACACGCAGATAGACAGACATGTACACACACGCGGATACGGACAAACACAGACGCGCGCGTACACACTCAGCGCTGTATCGCCAACACCAAGGATAAAAGGCCCGCGAAAGAGCTGAGAGCCTAATTAGGTTTTAATTGATTTTGGAGTGGGTCTCTATCCTTCTCTCTCTCTCTCTCCCTGTCTCGCTCTCTCCTGTCGTGGATTAGCGTCAGTGAGTGAGTGTTCCTCAGATGTGATTATTGACCTGTTCGCTCAGCCTCTCCCCAGGCTCTGATGAATACATGCATGAGGGCCTGACGTGTGAGAGCCCCACTGTCTGTCTCTCTCAAAACACACACTTGAACGCATTCCGCGACATAAATCATTCGCACATGCGCACACGCAGAAGACACACATTAGCGTCGCATATCGCTCACACACGCACTCAATGCAGCCCCTCATCCGAATCCAGATTCCATTAGGTGGTTGTTTTGATCAAACCCCGCCTATGTCTGACACCATGCATTCCCTATTCCCAGCTTTCTGTCTGTCTGGCAGTCTGTCTGGGTTAGGGAGCCATTATGGGGCACCAGTTTCACCCCAACCCCCCCCCATTTCACCCTGAGAGAATAGCTGGAGCAGAGGGAGAAGGGTTAAGGAAACTAAAAACCCTTAAGGGCCAGTAACTCTGCACCAGTCCAGACATGTCTCCTCTTCCTCTGCTCTCATATATCACTCCACCCCTCCGACAAAACAACTAATTGCCTTTCACACCTTTGCTGTTTTGTTGGGGACTGGGGACACTCCCTGCAGGCACTAGCACCCCACTACAGCGAAACATAACTGCACTATGTATACACTGTCTATATGTATATTTATAGGTCTTTTGTGGCCTTCAGGGCTCCAGCAGCAGCTATTATCTCTGCTAGTTTGGTCATCTTACTCCAGGAACAGTTTTTTTTAATCTTTATCTTGTGAAATCAGCAAAGGACTTCTCATTTAGTCTGCAAGAGAACCAGCTTGGGATCTTGTGTTTCATTTAGTTTAATCTAAATGCCTACATAAATACATAAAGCATTCAGTGGGAGAAATTACACAAAAGATTAACACGTAATTTGCTGTGGGCGCGTCACGGTCGTCTGATTTATTTTGTTTACGCCTATAAAAGAGCAACAGCTGTATATGAACATCGGCAAACCAAACTTGGCTGCGCTCAGACACTTGAGGCCTTCAGTTGAAATGATTTCCCTCTCTGCTCCATTGTGTGTGTATGTGTTTCTTTTCCCCTTGTTTTCCTCTCCGGGAGCAGAGAAACCCACAAGATCTCGATCCGGTAAACAACGAAGATCCTCTTTCTTCTCCTTCTCAAAGATGTACAGAAGCAGAAATTAAGTAAGGCGGAGGAGACACACGAGTGTCTACATACACACACACTACCACCCACTCCTCCCGCCCTCGATGGGGACTCTAATAAACCATAAGTGCCTCTGAAATATTAACTAGATGCTGCGAGCAAAATCCCTGCAGATCCACAGGGCCTGCCATCTTCAATCTAGCCCCCAAAAACAAATAGCACTCCTCCCCCTCCTCCTCCTCATCTCCTCATGCCTCACCTCCCTCCTCTGCTGTCCATCACAGACTTATACTTACACATGACTGAGACCAAACCGCTGACCACAGGCAGTCTGGGCTCGGCCCCAGACCTTCTAGAGCGGGCATCGATCTGAAACATCAGACTGTAACTGCTGTCTGAGCTGAAGCCGCGACCCTGCTGCCCCTGCTGGATGCATTTTAATCGACCTCTATCAACGTGTATTTGAGATGGAGATTTTTCTCGCTGTGTTGCAATTTATCCAAACAGTTTAGATCTGGCAGTCTCTCTTTGCTCACATGTTTTTGGACTAAAGAGCTTCACAGCGGGCTAGAATATTAACAACAATTTAAGGCAATGCTTCCGTTTTTCTCCCATTTTTTACAGGTCTAAGTTAAAAATATTTTAAGTTTATTTTTAACTTTTTAATGCACTCAACAGATATATTTCTCTCAAATTTAGGTCAGAAATTCCACAGATGACACACATTTTGAGGGAGCGTGCCACTGGGCATGCTGATTGCAGGAGTGTCCACCAGAGCTGTTGCCTGTGAACTAAGTGTTCATTTGGCAGTACATCCAACCAGCCCCAAGTTTGGAGAAGATGACAAACTACTGGAGTCTGCTGCAGGTCAAGAACCTAGTAAGGACAGTGTGTATGCAGATGAGCTTCCCTGAGATTCTTTGTTACAGTTTGGGCAGAAATTCGCTGGATGTGGGATGTATTGACCTGGTGTGGTTACATGTCGTCTGTGGGCATGAGGCCAGTTGGATGTACTGCCAAATTAACAGAGACGATATTGGATACATCTTATGGTGGTGAAATGAACATTCAGTACGTGGGTAACACCTCCGATGGACATTCCTGCAGTCAACATGCAAATGGTACGTCTCCAATATTGTTTGCGTTCATTTGGCAGTACATCCAACTGGCCTCACAACCACAGACAATATGTGGCCACACCATCTCAGGACCTCAACACCCAGTATCCAGCATAAAGTGAATTTCTGTTAGAAACCATCTCAGCTCATCTGCATGCTCATCATCCTCACCAGGGTCTTGACCTGGTACAAGAATGGTTGGATGTACTGCCAAATTAACAGAACCAACACTGGACACTTTTTTGGGTGGTGAAATGAACATTCAGGTCAAGGGCAACAGCTCTGGTGGACATTCCTGTGGTCAGCATGCCAATGGCACACTCCTTCAAAATGTACAACATCTGTGTCATTGTGTTGTGTGATCAAACAGCACATTTTAGAGTGGTCAAGGCACACCTGTGTAATAATGATGCTGTTTAATCAGCATCTTGATATATCACATCTGTCAGGTGGATGGATTATCCTGGAAAAGGTCCTCACTAACACGGATTTTGACAAATTCGCAACCATATTTGTACATTCAATCATACCTCTTACTTATTATATCATCATTACAGCACTGACAACTGTAATAGCCTTGACCGCTGGATGCTGATGACCGTGATCTCGTCCTAAACGCAGGCCAAGCGCCAGATATTGACGAATCTGGACCTGAACAACTCCCTTTAGTCCTGACCTCTGGCAACTCATCTGTCTCTCCTTTCATCCTTTAACCATCACCCTCCTCCTCTTCCTCTTCATCTCCTTCTCCCTCTGCCTGCGGCCGTTCCTGATCACCTATCGATTTCCCATTACAAGCGGAATACACACATTGATCCCACACCTCTCTGCACCCCCTTTGGGTATTAATAAGAGGCTGATATCATGTGCACAGGAGAGTTGCTGGTGACCCTTCTCACTGTGAACGGGCGTGTCACAGGCCCGGGGGATTTACGGCTGTGTGTGTGTGTGTAAAGTTATAAAGTTATATTATCAAATCTTCCCACCTCCGGCTGCAGTCAATAACAAATAACCAAATAAAAGTGAGAAAATAAAAACCACAATAGTGGAAGAAATGGATCTTCTGGAATGACTACAGTTTTATGGCGGAGTGTGGGTTTGTGTGTACGTGATTCCGCCTGTTTCAATGTTTAATTCAAGTGTGTAAAAATAAAACACTTCATCCTCGGGCTAGAGGAGAGGGAGAATGAAAGAACAAAAGGGAGAAAAGAGATGGATCAAGGGAGGGAGGGAGGAAGATGAAGCGAAAAAGAAAGAGAGCCGGAGAGAAACAGAAAAATGGGAGAAAGGGAGGGAGAATCGTCTCCACCTCACTCTTCTGTCTCTCCCTCCTCCTCCTCAGCTCCTGGTATATCACTAGGTCGCATCCTGGGGCTTGGTGATGGCAGATTGCATTAGAGATATGGGCCTGATATTTCATCTAGCCTTTATTACATTTAGTTCACATCAATCGGCTGGCAACCTGGAGGTAAGAGCTATTTGGCACGCGGCCGGACTCCCCCTGAAATGAAATCCTGAATTAAAGTGCCACCTCAGACACGGAGCGCCTGCATAAGGCTGCCGATTTGATTGCTGCAGTAGAGCCGCGGTTTGGCTACGTCCGAGTACTGACTGTTTGAACCCACTAAGGGAAAATCACCAGCTGGCCAGGGATATTAGACCCCTTCCCTGGGCTGACCAAGCACTTTTCTGGGTTTTTACGGGCCTAAAGTGCCCAAGGGGGATATGATGGCTCATGAGCACTCTTACAACGACAGGTTGCATGCCTAAGTGTGTACGTGCATGTGTTTTTAAGCGTATCCACTAAAAACATATGTCCATTTACAATCTTTATGACCGTGCTATCATGTATTTTTTGCTTTTCCACAATCAGCAGTCAAGACCACATCGCTCTTTCAGGTAACACACAGCTCCGGTTTGCTCTGCTGCCGTCTCTGTAATCCCAGCTGTCACGCAGATTTCCAGCCTTGACCGAGATGGTGAGCCCTCCACCTCTGCAGCCCCCCGGCCCCCCGACCTCGCTGAGGACCGTGAAAACATGCAAAAATCTACTCTCTGCTCTCTCACACTGCCGTGCCTAATCATACAGGCAAAAAAAAGGAAGTTACCCATAACGGTGCTACAGGGCACGGATCAATCCGGGTAAAAAGCATAACGCAGGACGGAGAGAGCAGGAATATCGAGCTGTACTTTGGCTTTTTCCACTTATTTCTGCTGCTATTCCTGCGCCCTGAAGGGAAATGCATCCTCCATGAAACACAGAAGGGCAAACACATTAGTGTTAGAGGTTATGCATAAATAAATGTTGGCGTGAGCCCCTTTTCCTCTAATGGGGGTTATCACAAGGAGGCTGGATGGATGGATGGATGGAGGATGGATGGATGGATAGAGGGAAGAGGGGAGCGGCTAGTCTTACAAACTACTACTCACTTACATGCTTGCAGGGTTACTCACATGTAGACGCCTTCCTCCCCACCCACACTCGCTGACTCTTTCTTATGCACACACTCATACATACAGGATGAAGGCAGTTTGAGTGGGAGTGTGTGTTAGAGGGCAGGCCAAGGCCTCAGCCCCTCCAGGCGAGTGTAAAAAAGAAACCCATCCCAATAAAACCCTCTGTGGAGAGGAGAAAGGAGGAGGCATTTCAGTTTTCTCTTCCCTCGGCCTCCTACTGCCCTGTGCGCCTTGGGCTGTGAGAAACTGCTTGACACACTGCTTATCAACAGCTGAGCCATTCCTCTCTGCACCACTACAGCGGGGAAGTCCAGTGCGCTTGTGTTGACACTGTGACGCTCAGTGTAAAAGTGGTATTACTGAGAAACATACTGCAAGGGAGATAATTATGCAACATTTTTTTTGCCTTTGACAAAAGCGACAGAAACCTGGAGACACAAAGCCGAGACATCAAAATAACATTTCCCCGGCTCGCTGCGACGTGACACAACTGTGTGAATGGAATCGGCAATCATTACAAAACCCCTTTTCACCGAAGCTGCCATTGATGTCATCATGCAGGGGTTTTTTTCCTGGCCAGACAAAGTGCTTTGTCAGTGAACAATACAAAAAACACCCATCTAGGATTATTAATTCTTCATTTTAAAGAGAGAACGGAGGACTGGAGAAATAAATGGCCATAATTGCAGAGACCACGCTGATAAATCCAGTCTGTGTTCACTTTAAACAGACTAAACACACAATGAAAAAGTCTCAGAGTGGGTGAATTGTGTAACATTCTCCTTGGTTGTATAAAAGTAGATTAAACAGTGGAGACCGTGACTTCTTCCTCCTTCCTCTGAGGTCAAAGACAATAGGAGACCATATGATTTGGATTATTCATGTCTCTGAGAAAGGAAACTGACCAACGCAGTCATATCCAGACAAACAGCTGGGCTTCATTCTCTTCTTCTTCTGTCTTTCCTTTCCCTGTTTATTCTCTCTATTCGCCTTTCCCCCCTCAACCTTCACAATGCTTTTCTTTCATCCTGTCCAATTTGTCTTTGCATCTGCCCTAAAACTAAGACAGAAACAGAAAGGTTACCCTCAAAATATGTAGTAACTTTTTAATTATGGTGTTTAAATCATATGTTGTCTTTTAGCTTGAAAGAAAATCTGGTTCAAAGCCGAATAAAACAACAACAAAAATATCTTCTGGCAAAAGGTATTATGTCCTACAGCATTACTTTAACCACTGGAAGAAACACATGGACTAATTATTGAGAGATTTGATCATTCTTTCCATTCAGTCTTTTATGTGACCTGCTTTGCTTGTCTCACCATCGTGCAAATGAGATGTGGAAACTAAGATGAGCAACATTTTCTGCTCCTCGAACCGCTGAGGTTACGTGCAGCTGATGTGCCCTTGAGCAAGGAATTTAGCCCAGTAATTGCTCCGCAGAATACTAAAAGTCTGTGGTCGCACTGGGCAGCGTCCAGGACATAATGTGTGTAATGGTGTGAATGCGAAAAAGGGGACGACGCTGATGGCTCACTATTCTCTGCATAAATAATTATTTCCCCCAAAAGAAAACCACAGTCCACTTAATGGTCTGCGTTTTGCAGAAAGCTTGTATCTACAATTAAAATTTCCTTTGCAATTGACCTGTTGTGGTCAAAATGTGGAAAATGTTTCAACAAGTTGGGATCAAGCCAAACCGCCAGCAATGAATTATAATAGTATGTAAAAAAAACAAAAAAAAAAAGTGTGCTTCAGGAGGAAATTACTTATTTGAGATGCAGATGCTTTCACAGCATACTAATGAAAATGTAAACACAGATCATCATTCAGCCAGAATAATAATACACCCTGAAGTCTTATTGGTCAAAGCAATTTAACTCTGACAGTAGAGTGCTTTCAGATGTCACTGTTATGACATGACTCCAAAAAGCCACAATTTGCACCCTCCCCATCTTACTTGCAGTCCAGCCTCTCAATCTCAAAGTGTGGGTTGAAGTTGAGGACGATGCGCTGCGACGGCTCCGGTGCCGTGATGATCCAGTGACAGTTCTGGTGAGGCGGATACTCCAGAGGGTAACCAGGGGAGGTGATGTAACCCGCCTCGCTGGCATCCAAGACGCCTCCGCACTCTGGAAATGTGAGGGAGACAGAGGGGTGGGGTGCAGAGGGAGAATAGTTACTGACTGTAAAATACAAACTGAGTAGTTTTATTTTAAACATAGTTTTGTTATATGTATATATATATATATATATATATATATATATATATTGATATTGTGATATTGTGCTATGAAACTAGTTCCCAGCTAGCCACCAAAGTCTTTCATCACTGGATGTTTGGTTGAATTTAGGTTGTGACATTGGGTGAACAAAATTCAACGTCAGGACAATGTCTAATGCCATCGCCAACTGATGTAGAATACTGGCAACAGATAATGTTGATATTTTGTTGGTTTTTACTTGTGTGGTTAAGTAACCAAAATCCAATAATTCCAAACATCTTCCATCAATGTCATCTTGACGTAGCACAACCACATTTAGTCGTAAGGTACAAAGAACCAACCCAACATCTGCAGAACCTCATAATGTTAACATCCACACAATGTCGTGAGACATTTAGAACATCACCAACATGTCTGTCCAATGTAAAAGTCCAAAGTCTTTCTGATGTCATTTTGATGCCCGGTGCCAGCAGGGCAGATATCGTAATATTGTAAGCGTCTTTTCCTGGTTTCAAAGGCAGTTTTACAGTAAAATGATGTAATTTTCTGAACTTACAAGACTGTTCTGTTATTTGTCTTTGCCAACTTAGTCATTATATCCACATCAAAGTCCTGCACAGGCCTCCCAAACCAGCAACCGCACATATGACAAATTAGTGCCACAACCCGACCCAATCCTCCTACACAAGATCGGCAGCTTGATCCAAAACTGCAGTCCTTTAACAATTATAACTGTTAAGTGAAGAAACACATTTAAAGTGATCATTTTGGGACATTTAATACATTTGCTACTAAGATAATATATTTTAAAACAAAGGTAATCTAGGAAATATGATTCAAATGTTTCAGGTGGTGCAGAACACTGGTTCCCCACCTGGGGGTCATGAGGCCATCTTGATTTTAGGAGAAGTGAGAAATCTTTAAAAAAAAAAAACAGTAGGTCCATATCTCAGCATTGTGAAGAAAACTAAATGAAACTGTTTAATTTTTTGTTATTATTTAAGATATAAACTTGAACAATCTCACAAGATAAGGACACCTTAAACACCTGAACACAAGTTATACTCACAGAGCGTCAGTTGTTTCATACTGTTATTGTTATGCACTGAATATAATACGAGATATCCATAAAATATATCACTTAGTCAGGGGTCGTCATTTTACCCAGTGTTAGAAAAGTGGTCCCTCAAGAAAGAGGTTGGGAACCAAAAGACGGAGCTGATGCACAAATCTCAGCACTCAGAGGATTAAAAAATGTTAAAACATAAAAATAAACGTATAATTTTAATTTTATTTGAGTATATTTATCATCCAATGTCCGCAAACCACCTTTTTTGCTGGTCACTGGCAGGTACCTTATCTGATGCAGGACTCTGATGTGCATTTCCAATGATTATCAAAAATCTCATCCTGTTAATATTTTGTGAAAGCACCACTGGTCAACTCTACAAAGCTGTTGCAATATCTATGTCGAGGTAAACAGTAAAAAATATTGTGATATTTGATTTTTTCTTATATAGCACAGCCATAATTTTGATGTATTTCTATATCCATCATTTGTATGGCAGACTGGCATCAAACCATGTAAATCCCCAGTAAATGACACACACCCTATAACAGCGACTCAGAGGATGCTCTTTCATTTACCTTGTTTCTCTCTATGAAGATGTGATGAGCAACAAATGAACAGTAAAACAAAGAAAGCAATTTAGTCCGTCAGTTCGGAGGAAATTGGAAAAACTTCTCCATTGTGGATTCTCAATGCGAGTGGAACCACATGGGTAAGCTATTAAAACAATAAAAGATCATCAATGCTGCATTTGGTGAGTGCACGCACACGCACACACACACACACACACACACGCGCAACCAGGGAAACACACAGAGCCTTTTTCACCCTATTCCACACCCAGGCTCTTATCTCTCTAGTTCCCCCGTCGGGAGCGTTCTCCAAGTGTAATTGTTGCTCCGGCAAGCCAATCTGCAAACATTAGGACACATTCCCTGATCCTATCATGCTCTCCCAGGAACAATAGCCTGCCAATGGCATCGCTCGGCAGGCTTAGGCAGGAAGTGACACACAGACGGCCTGTCTAGCGGGGTTCTGGGGGTCACCCCGACTCTGTAATGAGAAGCTCACGCGGCAACAAAGGCCCTATTCTCTGCTCACGCCCTGACAGCTAAGGCGGCCCTCGCGCTTTGCGTTATCTCCCATAAACACGCTAAACACATAAACTCACACGCACATACAAAAGAAACATGTATATGGGTATTTTGCATGTACACACACACACAGAGCATTGTGCACAATGGCTCTTTTATTACTCTTGCATTGCAATAGATTTGCAGGCATTATTATTCTTTACGGAGGCAAAGGCACAACGTGTTCTCCATGACAACAGCAGGGGGTGGTTTAGCTCTCTACCTCTGTGTGTGTTTGTGTGTGTGGCTGCTGATGCACCAGGGGGATCTCTAAATGTAATGAACTTTGTGATATTGAACTCAAAGGGACAAATGTTTTCTTAATAATGTAGCTGTCGGCCAAATAAAAACAACACAGAGAGGAAGGAAAACTGCTATATCAGGCAACAAACTAAAGCTTATGGTATACTGCCATTAATGATGCACAGCCAAATGGTGGGCTTAACCACTCAGCTGCTGAGATGCATCTATTCTTGACATAAATGGGCTGATATTCTTTCAAATTTCTGTGAAAGCATCAATAAAGGAAGCGGAAAGAAAGGAAGAAAAAAAAAAACAGCACCAAAGGCTTGAAGTGTAATAGACCCTTCAAGTGTTGACATTTCCACCGCCTATTGTGCTTAAAAGGCACACTTAAGATTCTCTGACATTTGATAGAGCTGCGATGGCTTCCTTACTTTGTTGCTGGAGAGGAGCAATGCCCACGCTCGCACACCAGGCACACACAGCTGCCGGTGATTTCATGCGAGTGCACGAACTCCAGCCGCCCACACGCACACAAGCTGTTACACGAATGTGCGACACACACACACACAAGTTCAGCTACGTGTGCACGTATGAAGGCACGTACGGGGAACGCGTGCTTAAACACACACCCACGCTTTTATACACAGCCGCTGCTTCGTGTTCAAACGGCCACCCACGCACGCACACATCCAAATACACACAGAGGGCCTGTCAATCACAGGGGCCGACAGAGGTGGGAAAAATAGCTAACTGAAAAATTTCAAAAAGATAGCAGGGATGGCAGAGAATGACAGAGAGAGACAGAGAGCCACACAAACACACACACACACACACACACACATACACATGCAGACATCTCTTTATCTGCTGCGGCTGTGCAGACAGACAGTCATTGTTGGGAAGCCTATGGAGGAAACGGTGTGCAGGAGGCTATCAGCACGCGGGGCCTCGGCAGATTAAGCCGTTTGGGGAGAATCCTGCAGCCTCGACACTTTTTCCCTGAGCTGCCCATTCAGTGGCCTCCAAGAAGGATGAAGGGGAAGGGGTGGAGGCGGGAAGGAGCGGGAAGGGAAGAGCGGGGGAAAAAGGATTACAGTGGGAGAGGATGAAAGGGAAGAGAAGTGGAGAGGAGGATTGGAACGGAGGAGAGACAGTGGGGCGATGGATAAAAGATGGATTGGGGAAGAAGAGGGAAGATTGATCGGACGGGGAGGACGGTGAAGGCGGTGGGTGGGGTTGATGTACGATGGGCGGTGTGCGAAGTGGGAAGAGCGAGGAAGAGAGGGGAGGAGTGACAGGCAGAGAGATAGAGAAGGAGGGAGGGAGGGAGGCGACAAAAGGTGATGAGGAAGGAGAAATACAGAGGGTGAGGAAGAGAGAGAGGAGAGATGCAGCAAGTGAGAGAAGAGATGGAGCGAAGGGACTCTGTGTGTTAGTGTGTGTGTGTGTGTGTGTGTGTGCAGAGAGCCTGACGAGCCTCATTAAGACATGCCTGCTATCCAGCGGCTCCCTGTAGACACTGACCCCACTGGGAAACCTCTGTCAGTCAGCTCACACACACACTAGCACTGGCAGCGTCTGTGTGTGTGTGTTTTGCGAGTGTGTGGGTTGGTGGGTGTTTGTATGTTGCTGCTCGGAAAAAATAAAGAATGATGTGGATGCAGCAGCAATATATCTGTACTAAATGAGCTGCTGTGAGAGGGTTTTTTTAAATTCTGACAACAGATGTGTGTATTTTTTCCTAATTGCTTGAAAGTCCATGGCAATTAGTTAGTAAAAAACATGTATATAGGAGTGTGTGCGCACATGTGTGTGTGTGTGTGTGTGTGTGTGTGTGTGTGTGTGTTGCTGTCAGGCAGAATGTTTTGGTGAGAACAGAACTTGCCGTGTTGGATGAGTAACACGGGGGAAGCACTCAGGAGCTGCCAGCCAGCTTCATGAATTACACTGTCTCTTCTACTAGAGGAGCCAATCTGTCTACACACACATACACTCACACACACACACGCACACACAAGTGGCACATATGTTTCTACCATGCTGGGACCAAACCCCTATTACACGGGAACAATGTCACCACTATATGTGTGTGTACACGGCATGTAAGAGCGAGAGTGTATTTGCAATAGTGTGCTTTTTACTATTATTCTGCAGGGCTGTAGCCAGTCAACAAGGGGGGGGACCAAATTTTGTGGAGGATTTGGGGTTCCCCCTCAGACAAAATTTCAAAGTTTGAAAACTAATTTCCTGTTTTATTATATTATTTATCATAAATAAGTACAGTTACATAGTATACTATACAAATTTGCATAGATATGCATATATATAATGTATCGAGAAGGACATTTTGGGGCATATTTGACTATAAATCTATATTATAGTTACTGCCTTGTTATTCTGAGTACTGTGTGAAACTGAAATGTGTGTGTGCCTCTACATGCAGCCACATCATTTGTTTTCAGTGTGTCAATGAAATGAATGTTAAGTCAAATCTGTGTGTGCACATTTTCTAGTCACTCCGGATCAAGTCAAACCCAGAGACGTCTTTGTACCCGCTGTGAGTGCCTTTATCTTCATTATCTGGGAAAATGTGCATATGTCTGCATGTCTTAGCTCGCGTTCTGTGTGTATGTGTGTGTGCACGCCCGCGATCTCATTTCTATTAGCCGCCTTATCGGGGAAGTATGGCGTCACGCTCTGGGATAAGCTGCGAGTGTGAGGAGAGGCGCTGATAAATCCCTCCATCATTCCTAGTGTCTCTCGCTCCCTCCCTCCCTTCCCTTCCTCCGTCGCCTCCCCCCCACCTTAATTAAAAAGTGCTATCGCCCAGAGTGAGGGAATGAGAGGGGAGAGTGGGCAGCACTCATCCATTCAGTCAAGAGCAGGGGTTGTCTCTCTGACTGCTTTTAATCTCACCCATTCCACACTAGACTGGACCCAAGGAGAGGGAGAGGATGAGGAGGAAGGGCAAAGAAAAGAGATTCACTTTCATTGCCCTGTGCTTTAACACCTTTATGCTGAGGTAGAATGACGGTGCTGCAGAGAACGGAGGCAGTGGTATGAGCAGTATGACTAGAAGTGGGTGTGTGAGAAGTTAAAACTCACTGATATGATTAAATATCATCAAGATGTCAGTTTCAAAACTTTGCGACTTCTGACATTTATTCATTCTTATGCGTAAAAGAAAAGGTAAATAGAAGCACACTTCAAAAGTGATTGTTAAGCCCTTGTTTGTGAGCTAAAAGTGTACAAGTTTCATGGTTTCTTTCTTGTGACATCTTTAAAGTGAGTGTTTAGACTATTCCTTCAATTTTTTTTTTTTGTTTTATGACCTTTGGGCTCTGTTATTTATATAATGCCGAAGCTTTCGTACCAGTTTTAGTCTATGCACATCAGATAATTAGTAATAATAACTATAAAATAAGAAACCAAAATATATCAGTATGTAAAATATATTAGTATGGGCACCCCTGGGCCTGGGCCCCATGTGTTTATATATTTGCATATATGTTTGCAACAATCTGTACAAAATAGTAGAATTTAAGAGACGTCCTTTCACTCAGTCATAATATGTACTGATGTTTCAGATTGATTAAACATATATTTTGCAGTCAGGCACCGACTAGAGGAAATAAAAAAAATCGACCAAAACACACCAACAAACAACAATCAGCCCAGAAATGCAACACAGACAATAGCTTTTTGTTTAACAGTGTTAAACGTGCTTAAAGGGGGATTTTTTTCCTTTTAAGAATTAACAAAAGGTACATCAAAGGCAGATAATATCCCCAAATCCTCTTTTCCTCTCTCTCTGCCTCCTTTTTCTTTCTCTCTCTCTCCCCTCCCTCCCTAACAGGATAAGTGCCCCATGCTAATCAGCTAAATGCACAGAGCTGGCCATCGTGATCAATGGTTCAATGGATCAATCGGGTAAACAGATGGTTGCTGGTGCCTGCAGGGAGGTAATGGCATGGGTCCTAAACTCTACCTGACTACAGTATCATGTCTCTTTCTCCCCTGGTGCACTCTTTTGTCTCTGTGCGGCGGCGTCAAACCTGCACAGCCGAAGCACTTTTCACAAAAGATTCCCCCGTCTAAAGAGTGGAGATGGCTGAGCCTACATCAGCAAGGGAGAGCTGTGAAGAATTGAGCTTTGCTACTAGAGTCTTGGTGATTTGTTGCCACCCTCTACCCCCCACCTCACAGAATGTTACCTTTCAGTGGAACTGACTGCTTAAAAAACCATTTCTGGGAGTACTGCGGCTCTTACAAAGGCAGTTTGTGTAAATTCACACACATTCTTCGTGTCCCCTTTCCTCTTTAACCCCGCTTGTGAATTACAGTAAATTTAAAACGCTTTGCCTCTTGACAATGCTAACCCCCCTCCAGCTCCCATCTAAACCCTTCCCTGAGCACCCGTTAAGACCCCCCTGCGTGGCTAATGCAGCGCAGTGAAAGACCAACCTCTGTTTTATTTATGGGGGTCTTGTTTTTAATTTCACCCCAAGTGCGGCGGGCTGTTCCAGGGGCTTTGCGTGAGCCTGTGACTCTCATACCTGACTGGTATTGAACGGGCCGCTTGGTTTGTCTTTGGCTATGAATGCTAATAGGTGACCTTGTTTTCGCAGCTGATACCTCTGAGGCTGGGGCAGATTAAAACACAGAGAAATGCAAAGAATTGAAGGGCGGGCTGGGAGAGGAGAGGAAGGGAGAAGAAAACAAATAGAGAAGCCTAAAAAAGACCAACAAAGAAGATAAAACGAGAGAGTCCATTCAGCTAGGAGCTAACATTTGGAAATGATTAAATAAGTAGAAATCCGACTCTGGAAGAAGTCGATACCATAGGTGGAGAGGATGCACAGCCGCCCACTCAATAAACATGCAAATGAGCTGCTTAATGGCCTGAATATTAATGCTTGTGGTAGGGAGTAATTGATGTACATGTCACTGAGTCAAACTACTGCGTTTACAGTACAAGTGAGGTGGAAGTCTTGCAGCAAATAGGTCTTGAGACATGAAAAAGGACCTTTTCTAGTCCTCGTCACCACCAGCAGAGAACAGCAGGCCACAACTGGAAACGTCCAAGCGCCACACATCTTTCATGGATCATTTATCTCTCAGACCATGTAAGACTTTTTTACATCCACAGGCTTCTGGCACAGATGCCTCAGGCGTGCAGCATTTGTTCCACAACATTATAGTTTAAGGGAAACCTTTTTGCTACTGGAAATGTACCAAGTTGCTAAAAACCAGATGGAGTCGATCATCAAAAGCAGGAACCTTTTAAGTGACTCCAATGTGCTTAACTTTCATGAGAGCATCGTTTTGTAACAGTGTCTGTTTTTTAGATAACTTCTTTTATTTCCACCCTCCCTGTTAGCCGTGTCACACCAGACGAGTGTCACTTCATAAACCCTTAACGCGATCTGTTCCCTCTAAGTCCAGTGCCATTTTAACTCTGTGACCCCTGCACGCTTTGATGTTGCCCTCTCCTCTCATGCTCTGTTTGATGCACAATCAGGCCCCCCCTCCGTGTCTTCCTCTTCCTTCTGTTTCTTCACATTAAGACCTGGTGGATGCCACGCTTACTTTTCTGTGCCTTGGGTTGCTTTGCCTTCCATTGCTCCTCTGCAGTCTTTCTGTCCCTTCACATCTCTCTCTCTGCTGCACCCTCTTCCTCTCTCTGAACCTCCCTGTTTTGTCTCCGATCTGTTCCCCTTCAGTCTCTCTTTCCTCTGGCATCTGTGTGTAATGTGGCTCTTGAGGGGAGCATAGAGGCAGGGACATGCAGTGTCTTGGCAAGGGAAAGAGAGAGAGAGTGGGACGAGGAGAGAGAAGGGGGGGGTCTAGCTTCTTGCTTGCCTGATGGCTGCCAAGAGGCCCACATCTGTCTCTGATCAAGGGGTACACAGGCAGCCAGTAAACACACACACACACAGATTCAGAGGGATGGCTGGGGTGACTGTCCTATTTAAAACAAGTAGCCTAAACAAGAGGAAGAACCCATGTGAAGGGAACAGAGCCTGAGACAAACCAGCGGGTGGTGTTGTAAAGTCTCAACAGTCATCATGGGATCATGAACAGCTCGTCACCCCGCCTACTCCCGATGTAAAGGAACTGCAGCACTCAGGCGAAATGTAAAACAAGCCGATACATCTTATTCAGAATAGTAAAAAATAACTATGTCATCAATTAAATATAGTGAATAAGCACGATTAAGTTCCACACACACACACACAACACCGCTGAAACATTATATTCGCATTTTTCCTTTGTGCGTAAAAATCCCACCTGGCGGCAAAACCGCACATCCACATGAAATATAAAACTGTGACACTCGGAGTCAAACCAGCGGAAAAGCAACCAGAATGCTAGAGTAGTGGCTTACAAGGATGAGTGAGAGAGGCCATGTGTCATCCCACCAGTGGCGTCACTTCTGTGTATGGTAAGCCCCAACATACAACCCCTCTCCCACCAACACCCTGCACATTTCTGGTGACATAATGAAGCAACAACTACTTATTATTATTATTTCATCATGTCACCAGATGGAACTCTGCGCTCCCTGGTGTTAAATCCACATTTAATGAGGCTTCTAAATAAATCTGGCACCGTTTCATGCATGAGCTTCGCTCTTTCGGTGGTAAATCAAACGTGGACTGGTTCGCCACAGTGCCGTTTCCGTGCGTTACGGAAGGAATTAGCGCTGCTTAAGTGCCTTAAAGCAAGGCTCTGAGTACGCACCAGCTGCAGGGCTGCTATTCTGCGGCTCATCCTGCACTGTAATCTCCCTGCTTATTGTTATTCGATTGCTGAGAGCGCACGGAGGTGACGGTGCGCCGCCGCCTGGAGCTGCCGGCGCTCAGCCACCAGCAGCCTCTGCCTTCACCCTGCACAGACAACCCCAAGGAGCACGAGGATATAATGAAGGAGAGAGACTTTGTGGTCGCTGATGAAGATAATGATTATAATGGTGGTGATTACAGTCTTGTTAAGTGGAATTCTATGACAGTGTCGCTTTTACGCACGGTTTCTTGGGCACCGCTGAATCTATAAAATAGCAGGTCAGCCTCCGCCTCAAACCTGTTTTCATCCGGATGCGAAATAGCATTTTAATCAGGCACGGGTTTGTTTGTTTCACTTGATGAATAATTAAATGGAAGATAAACAACAGGCAACTCTGGATAAACAATGTGTTTGAATTTCCAAAAGCTTCATGCATATAATCAGCTCATTCACAGTCCAGTGGGCTGATGGTAGGCTCTATCCAGCTCCCAGTCGAGCTGGGACAGATAACTGTTTCCCATCTTCTAAATATTTGATGAAAGCATCTGAGTTCTTTAGTTTAGAATGTGTAACAGCTGACTTGGCACAGGGCGGAATTAGTCACTGAGTTCAATTTAAAAAGTCATCTTGGTTCCTATGATTATGATGAAACTTATGGATATCTATATATCTATATCTATATCTATCTATCTATCTATATATATATATATATATGTGTGT